>SJYC01045773.1:0-46660 GCA_006408675.1 Madoqua kirkii
TTTTTTTTTTTTTTTTTTTTTTAATCATGTAGAAGTCAACTGGATGAAAGAATCCCTAAGGCAACCTCACATTTAGGTTGATTCTGAGTCAGCTGACCCAGACTCAACAATATTTGTGTCTTTCTACACTAGGCCATAAGGAGAGTCGGCAGTGCAGCTGGTGTGGAAGAGTGGTCCGCTCTTCCTCTTACTCATTTGAATGGCGTGGATTTCCGTGAAGTGCCAGGCAGGTTTCTAAGCAGGGGGCTGCCTGCTAGAAGCGGAAGCTGTCTGCCGCTCCTGTGCCCCTCCCCTCCTTTCCTTGCTGTCAGCTGAGAAGAGAGCTGTTGACTCCAGAGTTCGGGGCCTGAGCCTGCAGGTTTCATTCTGCGCACATTTATTGCCGTCATTTCATCTTCCTCATGTTCATTGTCGTGGGATCACACTAATGTTTCTGATTTGCTTTTCAAATTAGAAACATCTATTTGGAAGGAGATCTAGCAACTTCATTTTTATCCTCTGTTACAATTTCTATTTAAAACATTTAATACTCTGCCTAATGGTAATAAAATGTGGGCTTCCCTGGTGGCTCAGAGGTTAAAACGTCTACCTCCAGTGCGGGAGACCTGTGTTCGATCCCTGGGTCGGGAAGATCCCCTGGAGAAGGAAATGGCAAGCCATTCCAGTATTCTTGCCTGGAGAATCCCATGGACGGAGGAGCCTGGTGGGTTACAGTCCACGGGGTCACAGAGTCGGACACGACTGAGTGACTTCACTTTCACTTTCATGGTAATAAATAAATTAGAGAAGGAGCACCAAAGAGATTAGGCTAAAAAATTGACAGTATCTCTGCCTGCCTTTCTCCACTCCCCAGAGCTGCTATTTTTGGTTCCTTTGGTTACTCCAGATAATACAAATATACTTCTCAGTGTCTACTTACTTTTGCAGAACAGTGTAGCTACTATGTAAGAACTTTTCAGGTTTATATAGATTCTGTTTGAAGACAGCATGACTATTCTCCACCCACTTTTATTTAAAAATATCACCTCTGCTCCTAAGGCCAGAGTATAGTCCCTGCTTCGTTACAGAATTTCTGGCAACCTTTAAGTCTAGATTTCTTTAACCAGTGAATCCAGGAATGTAACACCATTCCCGTCATGTGGCATGCTTTTATTGTGATATTGACATGACTATAGAGTAGACAATTTCTCTTTCAAAACTCTTTAGAGACAGATGTATAGAATGGTAGTAATATATACAAAGAACCGAAAAATGCTGAGATGAGTCCATTGAAACATTAGCGAGATTTTAGAATTAGATATAAAAATTTCAAGTTACTGTTTATAGAAGATCTTATTTCGCCTAAATTTCGTGCAAATAAAAATTGTACAGCCATCACCAGGATCTTATTCTAGAACATTTTCATCACTCTAAAAAGAATGTAGATTTAAATGGGATTAAAAAAATGAGAATCCTAGTTTGTGCCTGTAAAAAACAACTTATGGCCTTATTAAAAGTTTTCAAATGCACATCATAACATCATATTTAACCCCCCATAATATCATGTTAAAAGTCTTTGAGTTTGATATGGAAATGCAAAATAAGAAAAACTAAATTATTCTATATTTTTGTATATATCATTTTTTCCCCTTTCAGTGTGAGAGTAAAATCTCTGAGTCTTCAAAAGTGCAATTGCTTACCCCCATTTACAGAAATAGATTGTATATCATACAACAGATTACACATATGTGCTGTGTTTCAGTTTGAAATTTAATTGTGCATGTCTCCCATAGTGTATTTATTTGTATGTCTAACCTCCAGTCCAAACATGAGCCAGGAACACAGTATCTTAGTTTTAAAATTAGTAGAAACTACATGTTACATTGATGGGACATTCTTATCAATATCCCCCAGGTCAGACCCCAGATTTCTTTAGGACATAGCAATAGCATTGCTCCTGAACAGGAATCAAATTCACTGGTAACTTTTTAGAAGATTGAATTCTCAAATGGAAATAAACAGTTGGAAAATTGATTGAGATTACAAATTGGTTGCCTCTTCCTCTCATTATTTGTGTGTGTGTGTGTGCTTAGTCTCTCGGTTGTGTCTGACTGTTTGCGGCCCATGGAGTGTAACCTGCCAGGCTCCTCTGTCCATGGGGATTCTCCAGGCAGGAATACTGGAATGGGTTGCCATGCCCTCCTTCAGGGGATCTTCCCAGCCAAGGGATCGAACCTAGGTCGCTCCCAAGTTGCAGGAGGATTCTTTACCATCTGAGCCACCAGGGAAGGCCCAATTATTATTTTTTTAAAGTCTCTAAATCACTTTACTAAGTAAAGAGTTCTTTCTCCTACCAGGTTTATCTCTGGCCATTGTTTTTTGGATATGGGTTTAAAATTTGATGGGGATTATCTTCTCTCTAGCTAACTCTGAAAATTCTTGTTGCTTCACAATGTGAATCATCCCGCATGCTCTTCTCCCTCGCACATCAGGAAATCTCGTTTCTCTAGTCTCCATTTCAGCCTCAGTTTGATCATTGATAGAATGTTTCTAGTATTAACTTCTAAACCATGGCTATGAGTTAGTGATTGTTGTTCCAACAAAGATACAGAACTTATTCAAGTAAATGTGCTGCTTTATACACATCACTTGGGAAGACAGGATCTATATTTCTATAGACAGTTGGGCTCAGAACTCGAAATTTGCTTTTTGCAATTGAGGCTCTGGTTGCTGTTCCTTTTTTTTTAAACTAAAGTGCAACATCTCTCCAGGACTAAATTCACAGATTTCCTGTTGTCTCGCCTGTTGCTAACCTCAGTGTATTTAAGTGAATGTGTGATATTTGTAAGCCTCGTTATTAATAATGATCCTGGACCAGTTGTTTAAAATAACAGGCAGAGACTCTGAGTTTTGAACGTAATTTACTTCAAACCTTCTGCTCCAGGAAATAAACGCCTGGACCTCCATTCTGTCCAAACCGATTAACTTGTTACAGCCCGTGTCTTTCCCGCGTACTTTCCCCTGCTTTGTTGCTATTTAGCCCGCATGCCTGAATAGCTCTGGACTTTGTAAAAACAGGGACTGTTCATTTAACTGAAGAGATTAGCTTGACAGTTTATAAGTAGATCTTATCCTACATATTTAGAAAGCATATAACATTTGGCATTATTTAAGGGTAAAAATCTTTCAGAGTCATATTTTATGCTGTTTACCTCACCTTTGTGATGACTTTTTTGGTTCAATATTTTCTGAATAAATCTTAAACTGATTGTTTATAGAAGAGAAAATAACCCATCAACACCAGTGCCAATTTAGTTCATAAGCAATCATATATATATATATGTAACAACTTTATTGAGATATGATTCAGTAACATAAAGTCCACCTTTATGGACTTAAAGTCCAGAAATAAAAAGCATAACAATTCAGTGGCCTTTGGTGTTTCATGGTGTTATCTACAACCATCACCACTATCATTATTTATTTACCTATTTATTTGGCTGTGCTGGGTCTTAGTTGCGGTATGTGGGATCTTTGAACTCTTTTTTGTGGCATATGGATGGGATCTAGTTCCCTGATCAGGGATCAGACTTGGCCCTCTGCGTGGGGCGTGCGGAGTCTTTGCCACTGGATCAGCAGGGAAGTCCCTACCACTGTCTTATTTTAGAACATTTCCATCACTCTAAAAAGAAGCTCTGTGCCCAGTAATAGTCAATTCCTATATCCTCTCTCCTCATTTCATGAAATCTACTATTTTCTGTCTCTACGGATTTGTTCGGTATCACCGACTCGATGGACATGAGTTTGAGTAAGCTCCAGGAGTTGGTGCTGGACAGGGAAGCCTGGCGTGCTGCAGTCCATGGGGTCGCAAAGAGTTGGACACGACTGAGTGGCTGAACTGATGCATATGTCTATTCTGGACATTTCATATCAAGGGAATCATACAAGATGTGATCTTTTCTTTCAGTTAGCATGTTTTCAGGGTTCATCCATGTTGTTTGTATCCACAGTCCATTCCTTTTTTTGCTGAATAATAGAATAATATTTCATTGTACGGATATGCCATATTTTATTCATTCATCGTTTGAATTGTTTTTGCTTTGGAGGTGACTCAGACAGTAAAGCGTCTGCCTGCAATGCGGGAGACCCGGGTTCGATTCCTGGGTTGGGAAGATCCCCTAGAGAAGGAAATGGCAATCCACTCCAGCACTCTTGCCTGGAAAATTCCATGGACGGAGGAGCCTGATAGGCTACAGTCCATGGGGTCGCAAAGAGTCTGACACGACTGAGCGACTTCACTTTCGCTATTATAAATATGCTGCTAATGAAAATTTATGCACAAGTTTTTATGTACACATGCATTTTCGATTCTCTTGGGTACATACCTTACGTGCGGAATTGCTGGGTCATGCAGTTCTGTGTTCAACATTTTGATGACCTGCCAAACTTTCCCAAAGTGACTGAATCATTTTACCATCCCACCAGTCATGTTTAAGTATTCCAGTTCCTCTACTTTCTCACCAGAACTTGTTAACGTTATATTTATTTTGCCTATCTTAATGACTGTGACATAGTATCTAACTGTAGTTTTGATTTGCATTTCTCTGATAAGCATCTTTTCCTGTACTTAGTGACCACTTGTATATTTTCTTTTGAGAAATGTCTCTTCATATCCTTTGCCCATTTTTAATTGGTTGTCTTTTTATTGTCCATTTATAAGAGTTCTACATTCTGCATACAGGTCTCCTTATGTATTTTCATATAGTTTTGAAGTATTCTGTGGACTGTCTTTTTACTTACAGTTTTTAATTTTGATCCCGTACAGTTTATGTATCTTTTATCGCTTCTGCTTTTGGCACCATATCTAGATAAGCACTGCCAAAACCTAAGGTCACAAAGATTCGCTACAGTAGTTTCTTCTGAAGAGTTTTATAGTTTAACTCTTGCATTTGGGTCCATGATCCATTTTGAGTTCATTTTTGTGTATGATGTGAGTTAAGGCTCCAGCCTCATTCTTTTGCATGTAGATATTCAGGTATTCCAGCACTGTTTGTGGAAAAAACTGTTGTCTCCCCATTGAATTGTTGGCACTTGTCCAGGTCAATTGACGTAAATGTACGGGTGTATTTGTGGACTCCCAATTGTAGTCCGTTGATCTATATTTATGTGTCTACTTTATGCCAGTACCACGCTATTCTGATTACCATAGCTTAGTCATAAGGTTTTTACAATTTGTGTTTATTAAAGTGTAGTTGATTTACAATGCTGTGTTAATTTCTGCTGTACAGCAAAGTGACTCAGAGATATATATATTTCTTTTTCATATTCTATACTTTGTTAAGGATTTGAATACCAGTCTTCAATATAGTGCCCTGTGCTGTACAGTAGGGCCTTGTTGTTTATCCATTGTGTATGTAATGGTTTGTGTCTCCTAATCCCAGACTCTCAGGCCGTCCCTCCCCCACCCGCCTTGGGAACCACAAATCTGTTCTCTATATCTGTGAGTCTGTTCTGGTTTCATAGATATGTTAATTTGTGTCATATTTTAGATCCCATCTATAAGTAATATCGTGTGGTATTTGTCTTTCCCTTGCTAAGTCATTTCGCCCAGCATGGCAATCTCTAGGGCCATCCATGTGGCTGCAGCTGGCATCATTTCATTCTTCTTTAGCTGAGTAGAATTCCATTTATACACACACACTGTATCTTCTGTCCGTGCTTCTGCTGATGGAAATGTAGGTTGTTCCGGGTCTTGGCTGTTGGAAACAGCGCTGCTGTAGCATAGGAGTGCCTGTGTTTTCGAGTTACAGTTTTGTCTGGACATATGTCCAGGAGTGGGATTACTGGATCATATGGCAGTTCTCTTGTTGGCTTTCTGAGGAGCCTCCATACTGTTTTCCATAGTGGCTACACCAATTTACATTCCCACCAACAGTGTAGGAGGGCTCCCTTTTTTCCACACCCCCTCTGCACTTGTTATTTTTAGAGCTTAGTCATAAGTTCTGATGCTGGTGTGAGTCTCCACCTTTGTTCAGGTTGCTCTGGCTTCTGAGTCCAATGAATTCCCATAGGAGATTTGGGCTCAGACTGTCAATTTATTTAAAAAAACAAAAACAAAAAACCAGCTGGAATATTAATAGGAATGCAGTCAATAGTAGATCGCATTCGGCTCTGAAACAGGTCTCAGTTATTTCAGCTGTGCATAGGAGATTTGTGTCTTGGTGGGTAACAATGCAGGTCCAAAACTAAGTTTTTGAAGAAACACTCAACTGGCATTGTCTGTATTAAACTCTTTCCTTGGTTTCATTATTAAAAATATAGATGTGGCATCCTTTGGTCAGAGTATTTGTTTTGCAGGCTTTTTACCCTTCCCATTTTTTAAAGTTTTCACTTAGCATTAAAAAAATGTTTATATTTATTTGTGTGTTTATTGTTGGCTGAGCTGGATCTCTGCTGTGAGCGGCCTTTCTCCAGTTGTGGTGGGGGGGCTACTCCAAGGCTGTGTGTGCAGGCTTCTCGTTGCAGTGGCTTCTCTTGGGGAGCACAGGCTGCAGGGCGCATGGGCCTCAGCAGTCACGGTTCACGGGCCCAGTTGCCCCATGGCATGTGGGATCTTCCCAGACTAGGAGGTGAACCTGTGTCCCTTATATTGGCAGGTGGATTCCTTACCACTGGACCACCAGGGAAGTCTTCCACTGATGTTTTGAGATCAGTGAAAATTGTGATAAAGACCAGGAGAGACAAAATTTGGAGAACCAGGGTTCCTCAAGGCTTTAGCTGTATATTATAGAATGGTATGAAAGAAATTGGTGGTCTTATCAGTGTGGCTTTTTTTTTTCCCTTCCCCTATCTTGAGAAATTGCCTTAGAAAGCAAGAAAGCACTTTGTAAGTTCAGGTCTTTTTCTCTCGGAGTCAATTTAGTTCAACATTGTATTCTCTTGCCACACCTAAGGCAGTGCTGCCGGAGGAGAAGAAAGGAGAAGACGACTTCCTTTGATTTTTGAAACAGCCTCCAGATAACAGCCTCAGTCTTCTTGCCTCCAGCCTCTCCCCATTCCTTCTCATTTTCTCCTCCAGCGACACGAGTTCCTAGCTTCTTAACAGAGTCATCTGGGTCCTTGCCCGGGGTGGGGGGTAAAGTCCAAATTCCTGAGCCTTGCAGATAAGACCTCTTCCCCCCTGGCTGTACAGCCTTTTCTCTTGTTCCGGAACCAGGCAACCCACAGAAGCAGTTTTCCCTGAACGCATGATGCCTCTCCAGCTGCCTTCCTTCTCTGTAAAATTGCCTACTCCAGCCCCATCCTGCTAGACAGAGGCCAGTCCTCTTCTCATCTTTCTGCAGCGGTGTCTTCAGAACCTTACTCATATTCTTTTCCTTGTCTCTGCTGCTGCTAAAGAGGCGGAGACTCAGCCATCTGTTTCTCCAGTGGCACAGGGCCTGGTGGAGCATTTCCTCACTGTTATTTTATTTATTTGAACTTTTCTTTTATATTGGAGTATGGCTGATTAGTTGTGCTTTGATAGTTTCCGGTGGACAGCGAAGGGACTCAATCAGACACACGCATGCACCTCTTCTCCCTGACCCTTCCCTCCCGTCCAGGCTGCCACAGAGCACGCTGCACAATAGGACTGTGTTGGTTGCCCGTCCAAACATAGCCCATCTCAGACTGTTAGTTTAGAGTCAGCATGTGCCAGAGATTTATTTAATTCATAAATGGGGAAGCCACTAAAGTAGCAAGAATGATATTGGCCATATAGCTTTTAATTATATAAATGAAGGTGCTGTATCTTGCTTCCCTGGTGGCTCAGATGGTAAAGAATCTGCCTGCAGTGCAGGAGGTTTGGGTTCAATCCCTGGGTCGGAAAGATTCCCTGGAGAACAGAAAGGCAACCCACTCCAGTACTCTTCCTGGAGAATTCCATGGACAGAGAGGAGCCTGGTGGGCTACAGTCCATGGAGTCACAAAGAGTTGGACATGACTGAGCCACCACAAAAACTGTAGTAAATCTATTGTATAATTATCAAAGTCACTGCTGAGAACTTCCGTCTTTTGTTTCATGAATGTTTTAAGTAAAACCGTTTTTTGATGGTGACAATGAAAATTTCACTGGGAGCTAATTCAGGTTTTGTTCTGAAGAGATCTTTACTTCATCTTCTAAAACACTTTTAACTATAGTTGATTTATAGTATTGTGTGAGTTTCAGGTGTACAGATCCAGATTCTTTTCCCTTATGGGATATTATAAGATACTGAATATAGCTCCACATGCTATTCAGTAAATCCGTGTTAGATGCGTCTCTGTCAATCCATCCTAACGTATTCCTCCGTCTCCCCTTTCCCTTTGGTAACCGTCCGTTTGTATTCTGTGTCTATGAGTTTTCCTGTTTCGTAAATGAGTTCATCTGTTTTAGATTCCACATATAAGTAATGTCATAATATCTGTCTTTCTGTGCCTGCCTGACTTCACTTAATATGACAGTCTCTAGGTTCATCCATGTTGTTTCAAATGAGACGATTTCGTTCTTTTTATGGTTAAGTAATATTCCACCGTGTATGTATGTATATGTGTGTGTGCACACATGATTATATATATATATATATATATATCACATCTTTGTCCATCCATATGTTGATGGACATTTCATCTTGCTTCTTGAAAGCTGCTTTTACTGGGTAGAGAGTTCTAGAAAGTGACGTGTCAGTTGCTCAGTCATGTCTGACTCTGCAACCTCATGGGTTGTAGCCTGTCAGGCTCCTTTGTTCATGGAACTTTCCAGGCAAGAATGCTGGAGTGGGTTGCCATTTCCTTCTCCAAGGGATCTTCCCAACCCAGGGATCAAACCTGCTTCTTGGTGTTTTCTGTAGTGGCAGGCGGATTCTTTACCACTGAGCAACCAGGGAACCCCAGTAGTCTTTCCTTTCTCTATGGCGATTTTTAGGATTTTTCTTTGTCTTTCATTTTCTACAGTTTTGCTCTGATATAACCAGATATGCTTCTTTTTATTTATTCTGCCTGGGCTTTCTGAACTTGTGGGTGATGTTTCTTATCACTTCTTACATTCCCAGCCAGGAGCTCTTTCACTGTTGCTTTTGCCCACTCTCTTTTTCTTCTTTCTGGGACTTCAGTTAAACTGACAATTAGGGTTTCTCACTATAAGTTTGTTTTGACCTTTTCCTAATTTTTTAAGGTATAAAAGATAGTCCATTTGTAACTGTTCTAATAAAAAATTTTAATCTCATAAGTTCCCCTCTGAGCCTTACTTTAGCTGAATTCCACAAATTTTGGTATGTTTTTAAAAATTTTTTCTTTCAGTGTAATAAAATATTAATTTCCCTTTAGACCTTCCCTTCTATCCACTGATTATTTAGAAGTATGGTATTTACTATCCACGTGTTTGAAGATTTATTTGTTTTGCTTTATAATTGAATTCCAGTTTGATCAGAGAACATAGATTGTACAGTTTCAATTCTCATAGGTTTGTTAATTTGTTTTTCGTGCATTCTGTGGGTAATTAAGAGTGTGAAATAAATGTCAGTTGGATCCAGCTGATGGCCTTCCATCGTCTCTATTCTCGCTGGCCGGCTGTCTGCCACTTTTATCAGTTGCTGAAGGAGGTGTGGAAGTCGGCAGCTTGTAGTTTCGCCTTTCTCAGCTCTCTCTTCCCGGGCTGTGCGGGGTCTTTGTCGCTGCGGGCTGGGCGCTGGTTGCTGCAAGCCGGGCTCTCTGCAGCGCTGTGCAGGCCTGTGGCATCTTCTGTTGCGGAGCAATTAGGCTCAAGGGCACTGAGTTCGGTAGTTGCGACCCGTGGGCTCAGCAGTTGCGGTTCCCCGGGCGCTAGAGCACGGGCTCACTAGTTGTGACGCACGGGCTTAGTTGCTCTAAGGCATGTGGGATTTTCCTAGATCGGGGATCGAAGTCGAATCTCCTGCATTGGTAGGCAGATTCTTTACCGCTGAGCCACCGGGGGAGCCCCCGGTTCTGTCCCCCAGGCCTGGCTGTCTGTGATTCAGGTATTCTGAAGCTGTCCGGTGCCCACGTGTTTATGGTGGTTATGTCTTCTTGGCAAATTAACACTTTTATCATTAATGTTCCTATTATCCCTTACAGTATTCTTTGCTCTAAAGTTTGCTTTGTTTCATGCTGATACAGGGACTCCGGCTTTCTTCTTACTAGTGTTTGCATGGCGTAGCCTCACACAAGTTGCAATTTTCCTGGTTCTTTGTGTGCTGAGTAATTTAGGTTTATATCCTGGACATCTTGAATGTTGTGTCATGAAATTGCATCTTGTTTAAATCTTATGGAGAATGTCGATGTACAGTTGACCCTTGAACAACACAGGTTTGAATGTCACAGGTCCACTTAAATATAGTTTTCAATAAATATGTATTGTAGTCCTACTTGAACTGTGGTTGATTGAATCTATGGATGTGGAACTGCAGATACTGAGAGCTGACCAGTTGCAGGGGGTGGGGATCAGTGTCCCTTACCCCCAGGTGGTTCAAGGTCCAGCTGCATTGTTTCACTGTCGTGGACCGAGTTGGGTTCAGAGTCTGTGTTCTAAGCAGCCCTCTGGGCATTGTGGTTCAAGGTCAGCTCCGTTTCAAAACCTGTTCAGAGCTGTCTGTATCTGAGTTGTGTGCTGCTAGTGGTCACCTGAAGCTATGGTAGTTTACCCCATAGACCAGAGGTGCTGGACGTTTGTGTTTGCAAGTCATTTGTAGTAATTCAGAACTAAGACTTGAGATTTTCTTGGGTACCAGCTGATACAAGGGTGGGCTGCTGCCTGAATTCCTGCCCCCGGCATGCTGCCTTCCTCGGACTAGCCCAAACTGAGAGTTTAAGTGACTTACAAGATGTTGGTTTAGCCAGAGTTGTATTTTAAAAATTAGTTGTGCAGCTATTTAAGAAGTAAGTTGAATAACTATTTCCCTAAACATGGTCAGTTTTGACATTTTCAGTTAGTAGGAGATGATTCTGTTTATGATCTGTTTAATATAAGGCTATTCATTTTTCCAGTTGATTTCCTTTCTTATAAAAGGGTTTATTTATGAATTTTTAGTTTGATCCTGTTTTTATTTCTAGATTTTAGTTTTCTGCCCTGTAATATCTGAGGTTACTTTCAGGTAATAATGATTAGATTTTAATTTTGAGGTATTATATACTTGGGTTTCAAATAACTTCTATCATTTATTTTAAAGTCTTATCTAAAAATGTCAACTGAGTTAATACTAATGAAACTTACAACTTTTGTTGTCTGTTATTTTTTAAAATTCACATTAATGTATTATAATGTAGAAAGCCCAGTTATTTATTTAGACTGAAAAGCTTTTATTTTAGCAATTTATTTATAATCAACTCATAACTGAAAAATTGACTTACCTTAATTCACCCTGGGGATTTATACTTAGCTTTTATTTTAAACTGTTACACACACACACACACACACACACACACACACACACAGAAGACTGCACACGTAGGAGGATATAATTTGGATCACACTGATATTTTTCTAAATAAAGAGAATGTCTTAAAGAACAACCCTATATATGAGGAGAAAAGAAATCATAAACTATATTTAGCTTGGCATAAAATAACTTTTGCATAAGAATTTTAGCAATGAAACTGCAAACCTCCTTAGGATTGGGGCACCATTTCTGTAGGGCTCTGGCAAATTGGTAATAATACCATCATGGCGTGGTTGCTGTGTTACATTTGACTGCATTTTTGGCAGTAAATTCTAAGAGAATCTCTCTTTTCCGGGACAAAACACACTAAATCTTTGTGGAGATAATTCTGTCTACATTCTCACCTAGTTTTTATGGCTAGAACTGAAAACAGTGGCTTTGAGACGAGAGCAAAGAAAAGTTGTAAATTCATTGATAAATTTGACGAATTATCAAGAATGCCAGACTGAAGGCAGCTTTCAATTTGATTAATTAATTTGTAGTTCAGTTTTGGAAACATTTTCTGAGTATAGGGATTCTGGAGATTACTACCAAAGCTGCTTATCATTCTGAAAGTAGGGAGGAGCAGAGAGGAACAGAACATGTTTCTGGTGTCAAGCTTGCGTTTGCCCCTGTCCCCGTCTGAGCAGTGTGGTTGCTGGAGTACCCTGTTTGCCTGTCTTCATTCTCTCTTGTTCCTTCTTTTGCCAGGACTCTGCCTGGCTCGAGTCAGTGCCTGCTGGATGGTGCGGAGTTGGTGATGGACTAGAAACTTCCGGTGTGAGTCGGTATAATGTCTGAGGTGTGGATGACACCAGATCTGTCAGTAGAAAGCAGACTCTACAGTTGATCCTTGTTATCCATGGTAACTATGTTCTAAAGTCCCTCAAATTAAATTAGTGGACACAGAACCATGGCTTCTAAAGGAATACAGGATTCGAGCCTCTGCTACATTTTTGTCACCTGATCCCACGTAAGCTTGTTTCGTGCTTCTGTTGAAAGACACTGTATTTAGTATATATTGCCAGTTCATTAACACTTACAGCACGGCCAGCCCCCGCTGTGAGTCATCCTGGCTGAAGCTCACCTAACACACGTGAACAGGAAAAGTGCCACACGTGTGGATTCTGGAGTTACAAGTACATTTTAACAAGCAGGCGTGTTTGTGAATAGCGAATTCATGAGTAATGAGGATTAGCTCTACTTCAGAGACTAGGAGTTTGTGTCTGCTAACCCCAGCTTTCCAGGCCATCCCTCCCAACCCCTTCTGCGTCTTGGCAACCGCAAGTCTGTTCTGAGTCTGAGTCTGCTTCTGTTTTGCAAGCAAGCTCCTTCTGTTGTATTTTGGATTCCACATGTGAGTGGTATCTCGTGGTATTTGTCTTTTTCTCTCTGACGTCACTGAGTACGATAATCTGTAAGCCCATCTATGTGGCCGCAAATGGTAGGATTCCGTTCTTTTTCATAGCCAAGTAATATTCCCCTGTATATACACACTGCATCTTTACCCATTCCTCTCTTGATGGAGATTTAGGTCGCTTCCATGTCTTGACTATTGTGAACAGCGCTGCTATGAACAGAGGGGTGCATGTATCTTTCCCAGTTTTAGTTTTGTCTGGATATATGCCCAGGAGTGGGTTGGCTGGATCATATGGTAGCTCTATTTTTAGTTTTTCGAGGAACCTCAATACTGTGTGGATCAATGCTAGTTTACTTTCCAACATTATTTTGACGAATAGCATAAAAATTTAAAGGCCTGAAGATAAAGAATCAACAGTGTTTAAAAAATTAATTCCTGTCTTTGTCTCAGTCCTCCCAGTAAAATGCAGTCAATCAACACATGGATCCTGGGCTTCACCTCCCTGCCCTGCCTGCCTCCTCTGATTTCTGACAGTGTTTCCTCTCCATGAGTCCAAAACCTACCCAGCCTTTGAACCCAACTTGTCTCATTTACACAAAAACAAACCAAAACAACCTTTCTAAGCACTCCCACAGTAATATTGTGTTTCTCTGAACTCTTCTGATCTGCCTGTACAGCTTGTTTTGAAATTTGATTCTGTGTGGTGGTGGTTATTGCGCAAGCTGTTAATCTTAGGTCCATTTCTGCCATGGAACCTACTTTCAGTTTAAAATCTGTTTGGAGGGGTATATAAGTAACTGAAAAATGCAAGTGATTCTACAGGGCACTAAAGGTTAGGGGACAGATGATAGAGGGGAGTCCTGAGCTTGGTCTGGAAGCGGAGATCTGGAAGGGTGATGATGTAGGGGAGGGCAGTGGGTGAGGGCTCTGAGCAAAGGAGAGAATTAACTCATGAGCGGGGAGGGATACTGGGGGGGTGCATTGGGAGGTTGCGATTAGCAGATGCAAAGTACTTTATGGAGAATGGATAAACAACAAGATCCTACTGTATATAGCACAGGGAACTGTATTCAATATCCTGTGATAAACCACAATGGAAAAGAGTATGGAAAAGAATGTTTAACTGATTGACTGCTGTACAGCGGAAACCAACACAGCACTGTCAATCAGCTATCCTTCAATAAAGTTTTCAGAGAAGCATGAGAAAGATCTGGAAGACCATGCAGTAGTCTGACTGGAGGGGCAGCGCTTTGTGGGCCCCGGGCGGGTGGTAAGGCCAGGAGTGAGTGGGACGGGATTATAGACGCTTCTGTGCTAGATGCTAAGAGTTCACACTTTCTCTCTCTCTCTGTTTCTTGGAGAGGGAGGGTGGTGGCCAGGGATGACTTTATATTTTATTTTGTAAGTGGTGCTGAACTCAGAGGTTTATGCGAAGGGGGTTACATAATAGTGTTTTATTCATTAGCCAACAAATAATTATTTCATGATTTAAATGAATTCGAGAAAAGAAATGCCAGAGCCTGTTGTCATAACTCAGGAGACGAGAGTGGCCGGGAATTGAGCAACCATAGTGGGCCTGGAAAGAATGGATTTCAAAGATACAACAAAGGATGAATTGATATGACTTGATGAGTCATGAAGAAAAGGGATCTGCTTTGCACTATTGTTTGTTTTTCTTGATTTATGGTGTCTGTTGAGCCAAACTGTAAGCTCTTTGGGAGATACACTAGATTTTACCCTCTTTTGCTATAGGTGCCCATTGTCTTTTTATTCCAGTTTAAAGAATGCATTGGCACTTGTTATTCCTCACGACGTGACGTTTTAGGCGGTGTCCTGCAACTCCCTAGCAAGAGAGAGCTGAGACTGAGAGACAAGCACCGCGTTCACTGGGCCTTGAGTCACTACTGCATTCAGTGTTTAGCTGAGATATGATGATCACATCATAAACTCGGAAGTTACAGTTCAGTGTTTTCAGTGTGTCACGGAGTTTAACCACTCACCAGCTGGTTTCAGGACACTTTCATCACCTCCTAAAGGAACCCCCACCTCCTTGAGCAGTCACCCCCTGTTCCTCCTTATCCCCAGCCTCTGGCCACCACGAACCTGTTTTCTGTCTCTGTAGATGTCCGTTCAGACTGCTATAACAAAATGCCACGGGCAGCGTGGTTTATAAGCAACAGAAATCTATTTCTTGTAATTCTGGAGGCTTGGCAGTGGCACCAGCTGACTTAATGTCTGGTGGAGCCCCAGCTCCCGGTCCACACATGGCTTCCTTCTCACTGTCTCTCTGTGGGCACCAGGGCGAGGGCGCTCGCTTTTGTCAGGGTGCCAATCCATTGGTGAGAACGCCACCCGTGACCTAATTGCCCCTCAAAGGCCTTGCCTCCAAATGCCATCACACTGGGTGTTAAGATTTAGCGTAAGAAACTCACCAGCTGGTTTCAGGACACTTTCATCACCTCCTAAAGGAACCCCCACCTCCTTGAGCAGTCACCCCCTGTTCCTCCTTATCCCCAGCCTCTGGCCACCACGAACCTGTTTTCTGTCTCTGTAGATGTCCGTTCAGACTGCTATAACAAAATGCCACGGGCAGCGTGGTTTATAAGCAACAGAAATCTATTTCTTGTAATTCTGGAGGCTTGGCAGTGGCACCAGCTGACTTAATGTCTGGTGGAGCCCCAGCTCCCGGTCCACACATGGCTTCCTTCTCACTGTCTCTCTGTGGGCACCAGGGCGAGGGCGCTCGCTTTTGTCAGGGTGCCAATCCATTGGTGAGAACGCCACCCGTGACCTAATTGCCCCTCAAAGGCCTTGCCTCCAAATGCCATCACACTGGGTGTTAAGATTTAGCGTAAGAATTTTGAGGGGACACAAACACTCAGTGTATAGCAGTGGAGTTGCTTATTCTGGGTGTTTTCTATAACGAGATCATGCCCTGTGTGGTCTGTAAGTGTCTGGCTTCTCTGACTAAGCGTAAAATGTTCAGGGCACATCCAGGCTGTAGCGTTTTCCCGGATCGGCGCTGCTCTTTTCCGGCCAAATGATTTTGCACTGCAGCGGCTGCTCCACATTTACCTATCCGCTCGTCAGATTATGGACATTTGGGTTGTTTCTCCTCTTTGGCTGTTAAGAATAATGCTGCCATGGACATTCCTGTACAAGACTCTCTGTGGCCATACATTTTCAAGTCTCCTGAGCATAGCTAGTGGTGGAACTGCTAATTCACGTGGCAACTCTCTGCTTAATGTGTTGAGGAACTTCCAGGCTATTCCAAAGTGACTGAACCATTTTACATTCCCACCATCAGTGTATGAATGTTTCTCTATATCCTTGCCAGCTCTTGCATTTGTCCGTCTTTTATATTTTAGCCATCTTAGTGGGTGTGAGGTGGTCTGTCACTGTAGTTTTCGTGTGTATCTCCCTGATGGTTAATGGTATTGAGCGTCTGTTATGGGCTTGTGGACCATTTGTATATCTTCTTTGGAGATGTGTTGGTTCAGATCCTTTCCCTATATATTTTAACTGGGATGTCTTTTTATTGTTGCTTTGTAAGAGTTTAAATATTCTGAATTCAATCCCTTACCCGACTTTATAAATAATTTATGTATATCTTCTCCCATTCTTTTAGCACATCGTCTTTTCACTTTCTTGATAATATCTATTGACACAGAAAAGTTTTAAATTTCAGTGAAGTCCAACTCACCTATTTTTTCTTTTGTTGCTTGTGATTTTTAAAAAATGATTTACTTTTTGTATTTATGGCTGTGCTTTGGGGTCTTTGTTGCTGTGTGCAGGCTTCTCCAGTTGCAGCGAGTAAGGGCTTCTCTCTAGTTGCAATGGGGTCTTTGTTGCTGTGTGCAGGCCTCTCCAGTTGCAGCGAGTGGGGGCTTCTCATTCCAATGCTTCCCTTGTGGAGCACAGGCTCTAGGCTCCCAGGCTTCAGTAGTTGCAGCTCACGGTCTTAGCTGCTCTGGGCCACTGGGATCTTCCCAGACCAGGGATCAAACCCACGTCGGCCGCATTGACAGGTGATTGTTTACCACTGAGCCACCAGGGACGCCCCTGTCGGTAGCGATTTTGGTACTACATTTAAGCAACCACTGCTTTGTCCCAGATGAAGATTTATTTAATCGGGCCTGTGATTTCTTCTAACTTTTATATATAAGTGAGATTAGGGGTCCAACTTCATTCTTCTGCATGTGGCTACTCAGTTGTACCAGCACCACTTATTGAAAAGACTGCTGTCTTCCCGTTGAAGTGGTTTGGCACCACTATTAAATTTGAATTTTCATAAGTTTGACAATACATTCATGGAATAAGGTCCAGACATCTATTGTTGTGACATACTGACTTTATTGGGTTTGAATTTTACAGAGCTGGCTTCAGTTAGCGGTGATTGTGGATTTGGAGAGTATTTTGAAGACTTGCTGAAGCAGTGGCATGAGAAGCACTGTTCATGCCGTGAGACTCGTGGTCCTTTCCACAGCCACAGGGCTGCAGCCAGGGGCTGTCAGGGCACAGAGCCCCCTGCGCTTACGGCTCGGCTTGCTGCCGCCACTGGTGTCTTCTGATAACTTTATGGATCGCTTCAATGAGGACAACTTCAAAGAATATGCGTTTGGAATTTTAACCAGCCTCTTAAGAATTCAGGACTCTGAGGGTGCTAATGGGTTTCCCTGGCGACTCAGTGGTAAAGAATCTGCCTGCCAGTGTAGGAGATATGGGTTTGATCCCTGGGTCTGAAAGATCCTCTGGAGAAGGAAGTGGCAACCCACTCCAGCATTCTTGCCCGGGAAATCCCGTGGACAGACGGCCCTGGCGGGCGGGATCTCCCATTCTTGCTGCTTTGTATGTGTCTCCCTGATGTTTGTGGTGGCGGTCCTGGTCTGGTCTGCAGTGCAGCGGGCTGCAAAGAGTTGGACGTGTTTAGTGACTAAACAACAGAGGAGCTGATTGATGGCATCTGGCTCCAGCTCTGTGTGTCCTGCAGGTGGTTGGCAGCATGCTGGCTAGATTTGCCCTGAGTTTCACACTTACTGGGCACTTGGATCCACCACATCAGACACGAATCCAGTAAATCCGTAACCTGGGCTAGCCTCGTACTCACGTTGTGTGCTTTCCAGGGAGAGGCTGGGGTTGCAGAGGCTTAGGAGCTGCTGTGCAGCAGGAAGCCTTGCTGGCCTCCGTGGCTCCGTCTGGATGACAGCTGCCAGGAAACAGAGGCCGCATATTATCTTCTATATGGATGACGTGAGTTTTCATTGAAGTTACTTTAAACATCAGGTGCTATTACTTCCCAGGGAAAGCAATATGGCTACTCAAAATAACTTTGATATATTTAAGCCCAATTTTGTACATAAAAATGTGAAAAAAGATTAATGCAGAGGCTACAGCCAGGGCTAAAATATTTGCAAAGGATATATCTGATAAAGGACTGTTAATCCAAAATAATAACTTTTAAAAAATTGAGGTATAGTTGACTTACAGTAGTAGTTTCAGCTGTACATAGGATGCTTAAAACCCACTCAATTAAGAAATAGGCAGATGACCTGAACAGACATCCCACCAGAGAAGATATACAGATGGCCAAAAGCACGTGAAACGATGCTCCACCCCGTACGTCATCAGGGCAATGCAGAGTAAAACAGCGATGAGATTCTGCTGCACACCTATTTGAAGGGCTAAAGTCCAAAATAGTGACAACATCAAATGCTGGTGAGAATGTGGAGAAATGGGATTCTGGTTCACTGCTGGTGGGAGTGCAGAATGGTACAGCCCCTTTGGAGTGTGGCAGTTTTTTTCAACCCTAAACAAAGCCTTGCCACGTAATCCAGGAGTTGTGCTCTTTGGTATTTAACCAAAGGGGATGAAAACTTAGTCCACAACAAAAATCTGCACGTGGATATGATGAAATAAAATTATTTTCGAGACAGGACAAGAAAATTTTAAACATGAAATTCTCTTTGCCCATTTGAGACCCTTGCCCTCTCACCTTTAGTGAGCATGGTGTATTTGCATTATATATTAACTAGATCCCCCTAGAAGATACAGGAATGCCTCTTTGCCAGAATAAAAGGCAATTTCCCCCTGGCGCCAGCAAGGTAACTCCTTAGGAGCTAACATTCCTTCCCTAACCCTGAAAGGGACCACAGGAACCCACTACTGGCCTTGTGGGACAAGGACTCTATCAATATGTTACTCCCCAAAACTTAGGTTACTGTGCCTTGACCTCTAAAAGATGCAACAGTCCTTATAGCTTTCTGAAAGACTGTCTCCTGGGGTTATAAGCCTCAGGTTGGCTCAAAATTGTCCATTTCTTTGTTAGATTGATGTGTTGATTAATTCTTTTGTTGGTAGATGTTTATTGAAGTTTTATTCATAATTGCCAAAACTTGAGAAAGCAGCTCTAGTCCATCCAGACAGTGGAATATTACTCAGTACTGAAAGGAAATGAAAACCCCTACAATACTGTAATTAGCCTCCAATGAAAATAAATAAGTTAATTTAAAAAAATAAAAGGAAATGAATTGCCAGGTCATGAAAAGACAAGGAGAGGCTTTAACTGCATATTACTAAGTGAAGGAACTCAGTCTGAATAGGCTACATACTGTGTAATTCCAACCAGATGATATTCTGAAAAAGACGAAACTATGGAGGTTGTTTGAAAGATCAGCGATTGCCAGGAATTTGGAGCGAAAGATGAATAAGCAACGCAGCTTTTGGGCGGTGAGACCATTCTGTGTGACCCCGTGTCTGTCGATATGTCTCTGCAGGATGCACAGCTCTAGCAGTGAGCCGGCAGGTCGACTGTGGCCTCGGGGCGCTGATGATGCTCAGGGTGGCCTCACTGACGGCTGCAAAGATGCCACTCTGGTGAGGGATGCTGGCAGTTGGGACGGCTGTGCCCGTGGTCAGGGAGGAGAAGGGAAATCGCCCTACTTCCCACTTAATCATGCTGCGAACCTAAACTGCACTACAAAATAAAGTCTGCTTTGAAAATACAGTTCAGGGCGGTACATGTCAAAGGCAGGAAGTCCTTCAGAAGTTGAGAGAAAGGAGAAATCGCTGTTGGCCTAGCAGGGAAGAAGTTAAGATTTGAGCTGTGCCGAAAGAATGAGTAGAACCGCAGTGACTGAACGATGTTTCCACGTGTGCAACCTTGGCTGAGGTTCTCTCAGACCCTTAGGTTCTTTCCGGAGTTTGTGGAAGGGTTACTGGAGGTTGCATAGTGAGGTGCTTGGCACAGAGTTGAGCAGGAGATAAGTAGAGCTCTCAACAAATACTGACTGAATACCTGCTCTATGGGTTAAAAAATTTTTTTTTAATTGAAGTATAGTTGATTTACAGTGTTTCAGGTACATAGCAGAGTGATTCAGATTCTTTTACATTATAGGTTATTACAAGATATTGACTATATAGTTCTCTGTATATGTAGTACTTACTGTTTAGCTGTTAATCCCAAATTAATCCCCCTCCCCACTTTCCCTTTTGGTAACCATAGGTTTGTTTTCTATGTCTGTGAGTCTGTTTCTGTTTTATAAGTAAGTCCGTTTGTATCCCTTTTTAAGATTCCACATGTAAGTGACATCACATGACATTGGTCTGCCTTCGCTTGGTATGTTAATCTCTAGATTCATCATCCAGGTTGCTGCAGATGGCCTCATTTTATTTTTATGGCTGAGTACTATTCCACTGTGCCTGTGTGTGCGTGTGTGTGTGTGTGTGTGTGTGTGTATAGGTGTATATATAATATACAAAGGGCTTCCCTGGTGGCTCAGACAGTAAAGAATCCGTCCACAATGCGGGAGACCTGGTTTGGATCCCTAGGTTGGGAAGATCCCCTGGGGAAGGGCATGGCAACCCACTCTAGTATTCTTACCTGGAGAATCCTGTGCACAGAGGAGCCTGGTGGGCTCCAGTCCATGGGGGTAGCAAAGAGTTAGACATGACTGAGCGACTAACACACACACATAATGTATACATATGTATATATAATATACATATATACACAAACACACACACCACATCTTTATCCATTTATTTGTTGTGGACATTTAGGTTGCTTCCGTGTCTTGACTATTGTAAATCATGCACAATTGTTGGACTCACACTCTAGCTCAAAAAAAAGAAAAGAAACCACCTGCTTAACTATCACAGAAAGAGGTCAGCATGCAACAGGAAGAAAGGCCCAGTGGTAAAAATTGCTATGTTGTGGTCTGGGAACGGTTAAGTAAACCATACTTGGGTGTTAAGCTGGTTAAGTAGATCAAGAGAAATTTTATTTTATGTTTTGAACTCCAAAGGGAGCAGTCTATAGACAGTGGAGATCCTTGAGATATTATCAAAAAGGATTTTGATAATGTTTTAAGAATAATTTGAGCTTAAATCAACATAGGAAGCAGGGATTTCAGTTGTGACTTTTCCAATAATTTGAAATCATTGTAGCAGTCTTTAGCTGGTTTGTTTCATGGGCAGGTCATTTGTCATCTAAAATGGACTTGATCAACATTATAAAAGTAAGCCAGTTTTTTTCTTTCCTTAGTTTAATATCCTGGCATTCAAACTTTGCTTCAGATGATTTAACTAATTTGTAAATAAATCATCAGTCTTAAGCAGAGTCTTTTTGACACTGGCCTAGGGAAATGAACCCTGTAGTCTTTCCTATAGAGATAAACTCCTTTCACTTGTACTTTTTCATTTATCTTCTCAGTGAGGTTCTCTCTTTCTTTCTGTTTAGAAACACCTTTATTGAAGTGAATTCACATATTATAAAATCCACTCATTTTTTGTGTATCATTCAGTGGTCTCTAGTATGTTCACAGAGCTATATAACCACCACCACAACTGCAGAACTTTTATCACCTCCAAAATAAACCCTGTATCCCTTAGCTGTCATCCCTGGGTCCTCTCATTTCAACTTCCTTTGTAACCATTAATCTACTGAAAAGAGAATTGAAAACAATTCCTGTTAAAATAGCATCAAAAACAGAAAAATGAATATTTGAAAACCATAAAACATTGAAAGAAACTGAAGACCTGAGTAAATGGAAGGACATCCAGGCTTACAAACTGGCTGCATCTGCACCTGTAGCCATTCAGTCCAGTCGCTCAGTCGTGTCCGACTCAGTGACCCCATGGTCTGCAACACGCCAGGCTTCCCTGCAGCACAGAGCCAGTCAACATCTCAGCAGGCTTTATCTGGGGAATTTATTGAGTCTGATCTTCAGATTCATATGGAAATGCAAGAGATCTAGAATAACCAAAACAGTCTTAAAAAAACAACAAAATTGGAGATTCACACTTCCCGATTTCAAAACTTACTATTAATACCAAGCCATGGTAGTCATTACAGACTGTCAAGGATAGAGGTATATAAGGATAGACGTATATAGATCAGTGGAACAGAGCTGAGAGTGAAGAATAAACCCTCATGTCTTCATTCAGTTGGTTTTCAGCAGTGATTTTGAGAGTGATGTAGAAGAGGGAGAGAGAGGTCTTTGTGTCTCATGGTGTTGGTGCAGATGAAAATACTCGGAGGCGAGGATGCAGAGAAAGTGGAACTTTTACACATTGCTGCAGGAATGTAAAACTGGGCAGCCACTTTGGAAGACAATTTGGCAGTTCCTCAAAATGTTAAAGATAGAGCTACCATATGATCCAGTAATTCCACTCCTAGGTGGATACCTAAGAGAACGGAAAACAGGTTTCTACGCAAAACCTCGTCACGTGAATATTCATGCATCATGCACAGTAGCCCGGATGTGCGAACAACTGAAAGTCTGTTTTCTGGTGAGCAGATTAAATGAAGTATGATATATTCATATAACTGAGTAGTATTTGGCAACAGAAAGGAATAAAGTATCAACACTTGCTACGATGTGAACGAACCTTGAAATTATTATGCTAAATGAAAGAAGGCAGTCATAAGAGGCCCCACACTGCATGACCCAGTGCGTGAGGTGTCCGCTGTGGCAGACATCAATACAAATGTAAACAGACAGAAAGTAGATTAGTGGTTGCCAGAGGCTAGGACAGGGGTGAAGGGGTGTGTAACCACTAATGGTACAGTCTCTTTGGGAGATTATGAAAATGTTGTGAAATTAAATGGTGATGATGGTTGTACAACTCTGAATATATTAAAAACCACTGAAATGTATTCATACTTTAAAAGCATGAGTTTTATGGTTTGTCAATTATATCTCAGCAAGTTGTTATATTTTAAAATGTATGCTTAATGAGATATCACTGCTTACAGTTTTTTTTTCATTTTCTAGTTAGAAGTAGGATCTAGCAGAGTTAGTTCCCTTTTTATTTTTTTTAAAGTCATATTTGTTTGCTTTTACAAAAATATGTGTTTCTCTAGAGTATTCTGGCTTCCTTATGTTTATGTCAACTTGTCACTGTAATTATACCTTTTGGAAACTGTATCAGGATGCATGCAGTAGAGAGCTTGGGCTCTGGAGCCGGTCAGATGCAAGGGAGAAATTTACAGGTTCCATGGGCTTGGGCAAGGGATTGAATCTCACCTGTCTTGGCCTCCTTATTTGTTCCGTTAAATAAGATATAATCTGTAAAGTGCTATTGATAGTGTTTGGCACAGAGTAAGCTCCATAAATATTAGCAATTGTTACTGTTAGTTTACAGTTAATAATTGTTCAATCTCCCTCTCAATGTATCTGCTCTTACTCACTGCATCTATAATTGTTCTGCCACATGAACTTATCTATGTGTGTATTTTTGTTAATTACATGCCTTGAAGGTGGAATGGCTGGGCCACGATTTTTAAAAAATTTTTAAATGATCTTATGAATTCAATATGGGCCACACAGACTGAAAAATTTTAATATGGTGACAAATGGTTTCATCCCTAACACTCAGCTGTCTTAATGAAGGAACATAATCCAGTGAGCTCTGCGCCTTTCATTCACGGATAAATCAAGTTGTTATCTCCATCACTGACTTGCCAAGGTCACCTTGAGCAAGTTGTTCAATCTCCTTTTCTTCTATTTTTCTTGACTAAACTGAACATAGTAATTTCACTCCAACTAATGCTGTGATGTGAATAGTGATTAGCTCCACAATTATAGACGATTTTGTGATAAAACTGTGCCAAATAATACCTTCACTTCAGTGCTATAGAAAGTATTACTATAAAATGATATATAGGAAAGAAACGTTACGGGGCTTTGAGAAGAGTGTGCACTGTGGCTTTTATCACGGATAAATCAAGTTGTTATCTCCATCACTGACTTGCCAAGGTCACCTTGAGCAAGTTGTTCAATCTCCTTTTCTTCTATTTTTCTTGACTAAACTGAACATAGTAATTTCACTCCAACTAATGCTGTGATGTGAATAGTGATTAGCTCCACAATTATAGACGATTTTGTGATAAAACTGTGCCAAATAATACCTTCACTTCAGTGCTATAGAAAGTATTACTATAAAATGATATATAGGAAAGAAACGTTACGGGGCTTTGAGAAGAGTGTACACTGTGGCTTTTTCTTAGCTGTTTGCGGGGATGTTTGCTAAAGCTTTGGTTTCCCCTTGCAGTTTTCTGTCAACCTTTCTATGCTTCCAGTTAACGAAGCCTCATGTGTCAACTCGGTAACTGAAAGAAAGAAAATGCAGACAGAACTGTCTCAGGCCATTGTTACTTTTTCCTTGTCTGTTTGTTTTAGGTCTGGGCTGATTGTGAGGTTGCAGGAGATCTTGCTTAATTCTAGCTCTATTCCCACACGTTCCTTCGTTTCCCTTTCACCCTCAGCAGTTGCCACCTTGTTTAAAATGACTTAGCCAGTCGAGCATAGTTTGCATTTATCTTAATAGTTCTTGAGCACTCAGCGAGGTGGGGATGTTGGCTTTATGGGAGGTTCTTCTCCTTGTTAACTCTGGATTATCTCCCGTCAGTGGAGTTCATTCACTTTCCTTCTAAGGTGACAATCAAATATCATTTACTTAATGACAAGCTTTTGGGGGTCAAAATTCATTTCCTTCCTGACAAAGTTGAGTTTGATTTTACATCATATAACCTTAGGAAAATAGTCTAAGCTTAGGAAGTCAATTTTAAGCAACCGTTTAAAAGAAAAAAAAAATTACCTGACTTGCCTTAAAAGTCAAACCTTCAGGCCTGAGAAGTACCCCAGGACAAGCACCTTTTTGGCTTGGTTTGGTTTAGTTCTTCATAGCATTCTGACCTTGAAACAGCGCTTGGCCTCTGGCGGGTCATCAGTGGATGACTGTTAAATGGATAAACGGATGCACTGCCCAGAGCTTTTGGTGGAGAAGGCAATGGCAGCCACTCCAGTATTCTTGCCCGGAGAATCCCATGGAGGGAGGAGCCTGGTGGCCTACAGTCCGCGGGTCGCAGAGAGTCGGACACGACTGAGCGACTTCACTTTCACTCACTTGTTGGTCAAGTTGTGTGATCTTGTTAAGCCCCCATTTTCTCATTAGGAAAATTAACATGATACTCTCTGTCTCTTGGGATTATGGTGTTGGATAAACCTGGCCAGGCGTGTCAGACCCTTAGGGTAGCGCCTCATACCTTGTAAGCATCTGATACATTTTAGCTTCTGTTATTAGGTCTGTGAAGGGAGTTAGACTGTATTTGGAACGTTTCACAAAACAATGACAAAGTTTCCAAACCTCCCACTGTGATTCCACTGATAGACTTCATGGAGTGTTTTTGGCAGAGGCCCTGGTCAGATGGTTGCTGGGGAGACAGTCTGCTCCCCGGGGTGGATTTGGGAAGCGCCAGTAGTTCAGTTCCTGGTATAAAATCACTAGGAGCTTCTGAGGAGATGAGATACTAGACATCGGGCTGAAGTTTGGGAGTTTTATTTTTTTAAGTCTTGGAGTTGAGTAAACGTTGTCACCACATTATGGCTCTTGAATAAGGACGCTTGAAAACAAAAAGAAACATGTTGGGAGACAACACTGATACTAATAATCAACTGATCGATGAGATGACTAATTTTGGAGTGTAACTTTATTTAGATAAAACATTCTCTAATGAAAACTTAAATTTTCCTCAGCTCTTCGAAAGGGAAAATGCTTCTACCTAGAAAATTCCCCTGATGCTTCTTGCTTAGTCCCACTCGAACAGGTTTGAAAAACATCTCATTTACTTTAAGACAGAAATATGATCTGGAGATAGAAATTATTCTAAGTGGCAGAGACCCTTAATGAACTATTTTTCTTACCTTCCAAGGCAAAGGTGCATAGCCCTGTAATATTTGAGGGAGAAAAAGCGTCAAACCAACCACGGCTTTGGAAATTGCTTCCCGTGAGGCCTTTCTCCTCCACCCAGGAAGTCATCCTCCTGTCGGTTCTGTGGGAAAATCCAGGTGTCAAGGAAAGCAGCGTTTTAAAGTTAAAATTTAAAAATGTCTTAGAATGTAAAAAATTGAAAAGTGCCCCTCAATTATAGATTTTCTTTGAATGTAATGGCTTCATTGGTCCATGGAAATCATCCCTTAAGATATTAAAAAATGACTGTTCATGAAGGAGGGTTTTGTGCAAATATAGTGAAAGTCACTTAGATGTGTCCGACTCTTTGTGGCCCTATGGACTATACAGTCCATGGAATTTTCCAGGCCAGAATACTGGAGTGAGTTGCCATTCCCTTCTCCAGGGGATCTTCCCAACCCAGGGATCTAACCCGGGCCTCCCGCACTGGAGGCAGACGTTTTAACCTCTGAGCCACCAGGGAAGCCCAAGAGACAGTCGGGTTTACTATTCCAGTGTTCCATGTGTGCTTACTTAGTCGAGCTGCAGCCTGCCGTGCTCCTCTGGCCATGGGGATTCTCTCGGCCAGAATACTAGGGTGGGTAGCCCGTCCCTTCTCCAGGGGAGCTTCCCAGCCCAGGAATGGAACTGGGGTCTCCTGCATCGCAGGTGGATTCCTTACAGCCTGAGCCCCCAGGGAAGCCCAAACATAATGAAAAGTCCCAGATGCCCTCTGGACTTTTGTTGTTGTTTAGTTGCTAAATCATGTCTGACTCTTGTGTGATCCCTGGACTTTGTTACTTGTTTATAACATGAACTATGTTTCTCCCTCACCGTCATACAACCTCTGGCTTGGAACTGCAGGGAAACATTTTTATCCATAGTGCCAACCAAAAGACACTAATGAAACCGTAAGAAATAGCATAAAGTCCTTCTGAAGAACATGATGTTTCAGAGAGTGGGTGAATCCCACAAATAGTGGGGGAAATCCCCAAATAGTATTTTGGGGACTCTACGTGTCCGTCAGGGAGCTGGTAGAGAAGCTTGACTCACTAACTGAACGTCAGCAAAACACGCCTTTCCGTGTACTTTCAGAAGCTAAGTGAACATTATGTAGTTTGTTCTTTCTTTACCCCCCAAATTAGGAAACTATGGCATATGATTAGGAAATTACTGGATTTAGACATGATTGTCCGCAATAGAGGGCACCTCAGAGTTGAAGAAAGCACGCAGCAGTTTACTCTAAAAAAATCAGCTGCTTTTTCTCAAAACAGTAATTGTCTCTTTTGTTCATTGTTGTAGTTCCAGAATCTTACTTAAAATGGCACATGTCTTTACAGTGAGTGGCAGATCCAGACAGAGGGGGGTTTTAAGTGCAGTAAGTTATCTCTTATCTCATAGAGTGGACAGACAGAATTCTACCACGGGATCACAAAATGTTTCTGTTCAGTTCAGTCGCTCAGTCATGTCTGACTCTTTCTGACCCTGTGAATCGCAGCACGCCAGGCCTCCCTGTCCATCACCAACTCCCAAAGTTCACTCAGACTCACATCCATCGAGTCAGTGATGCCATCCAGCCATCTCATCCTCTGTCGTTCCCTTCTCCTCCTGCTCTGAATCCCTCCCAGCATCAGAGTCTTTTCCAGTGAGTCAACTCTTCGCATGAGGTGGCCAAAGTACTGGAGTTTCAGCTTCAGCATCATTCCCTCCAAAGAAATCCCAGGGCTGATCTCCTTCAGAATGGACTGGTGGATCTCCTTGCAGTCCAAGGGACTCTCAAGAGTCTTCTACAACACCACAGTTCAAAAGCATCAATTCTTCGGTGCTCAACCTTCTTCACAGTCCAACTCTGACATCCGTACATGACCACTGAAAAAATCATAGCCTTGACTAGACGGACCTTTGTTGGCAAAGTAATGTCTCTGCTTTTAAATCTAGGTTGGTCATAACTTTTCTTCCAAGGATTGTCTTTTAATTTCATGGCTACAGTCACCATCTGTAGTGATTTTGGAGCCCCGCAAAAATAAAGTCTGACACTGTTTCCACTGTTTCCCCATCTATTTCCCACGAAGTGATGGAACCAGATGCCATGATCTTTGTTTTCTGAATGTTGAGCTTTAAGCCAACTTTTTCACTCTCCACTTTCTCTTTCATCCAGAGGCTTTTTAGCTCCTCTTCACTTTCTGCCATAAGGGTCGTGTCATCTGCATATCTGAGGTTATTGATATTTCTCCCAATCTTGATTCCAGCTTGTGCTTCTTCCAGCCCAGCGTAAATCAAATGCCCTTAACTAGATTCGTAGTGACCGTAAATGATCTTTGCACAAAACTGAGGCAAAATTCTCTTTGTGCTGACGATATTGAAACCCTTGCCACTTTTTGAGGCAACCAAATTCCACCGGAATGAGCCTTAAGTGAAAACATTGTTGGTCTTCCATGCTCCCAGTGCCAGGAGCCTGGGTTCAATCCCTGGTCAGCGAACAAGAGCCTATATGCTGCAGCTGAGAACTAGCACAGCCAGGGAAATAAGTAAATACTTTTTTAGAAATTACTTGTGCAGAAGAACACGAATTAATCTTTTTGAGATGTTATCAGAATTCTTCCAGTCAGAAGCAGTCCAGCATCAGCATCTTGGAAAAACAAGGAAGTGGAAGGGAAGAGTACCTCACAGGCTCAGTTAAAGAGCAGTGGAAAGGATGCCAGGTTTACAGTTACTATGAGACAAGTAATCCCCTATTCCCAAATAACTATTAGAAAGTGCACTGAAAAACCATCAAAGAGCAGATACCTTGGATGATTGTTTTTAAAAATGCAGTGAAAGGCACTCTCCCATTCATCACAGTAACAAAACCCAAGACACGTTAAGAGTAACCCCTATTAGAAACGTGGAAAACGTTTGTGAGTAGGTGAAAATGTTACTTAAAGGCATTTAAAGAAGAATTTAATAACTGGATATATATGCTGCTCTCAAGAATGGGAATACTTAATACCATAAAGCAGTAAATTCCCCTCAAATTTATTTATGAATTTTCTGAAAACTTGCTCCAAGTAATTCTAAAGTTAGATGGGAAAAAAGGAAGTATGTGAGACCAGCCAGGAAAATGCTATTAAAAAAACAAAGGATAACTGAGATTTTGGAGGCATGCATTTCCTATTTACACATTTGCAAGTTTTCATTTTTTGTAAGTACTTTTGTCCTAACTTTTAAATTAGAGAAACAAGAAATGAAGCACTAACCAGAGTAATAAATTATGGTCCAGCCACAGAAAAGGCTGAAGAGTATGTGTGTGTGTGTGTGTGTGTGTGTGTCTCCATTGAAAGGAAGGGTGTAAAGATTATACTGAAGAGGAAATGTATGTTTCTGTATAGTTGGTGGTATTTTTGTGTTATCAGGAGATACTGTAAACAACTGTATGCTGATAAATCAGTAACTTAAGTGAAATAGACAAATTTCTAGAAAGACACCAGCTACCAAGGCTAATTTGAGAAGTCGAAAATGTTACTCGACTTGTGAAGAGATTATGGATTAGTGACTGGAAACACTTTCTACAAAGAAAAGCCCTGGCCTGGCTGGCGCACAGCACACATCACAAGGGCCCATTATGCATCATAACCAGGTGGCCTTTAGCTCAGAATGCAGTGTTGGTGTCACGTTGGAAGTCAATCCACGTAAAACAGCATTATCAGTAGGTGCAGGACAAAGAGCAATCGGTCATCCCAATGGGTACAGAAAAAGACGCAGACCTAGAGAACAGATTTGTGGACACAGCGGGAAGGAGAGGGTGGGCCGAATGCAGAGAGTCACATGGAAACATACACGTATGTGTACCTGTGGCTGAATCATGTTGATGTAAGGCAGAAACTAATACAATACTGTAAAGCAATTATCCTTCAATTAAAAAAGTTAAAAAAAAATGCTAAGAAGCCAGTCACGAAATCCCGCATATTCTGTGATTCCATTTATGTGAACTGTCCATTCTAGGCACATCCAGAGATGTGAAGTAGATCAGTGGTGGCTGTGACTGGCGGGGTTTGCGGTTAATAATGAGTGACTGCTAATAGGTGCAGGGTTTCTTTTATGGGATGATGAAAATGTTCTAAATTGATGTGCTGATGGTTATGCAGCTCAGTGAGTATATTAAAAACCAATAAATTATACACTTCACTTGGATGAATTGTATAGGAATTTTATCTTGATAAAGTTGTTATATAAAATATACTAAAAGTTTGCAGAGCAATATGTTATGAATTTCCTGTCGGTGAAACAGTCGCTAAGCCTGTCACCTGTACGTTGCCTTAGTAGTATCTGTGTGCTCTGTCACTCCGGTTGTGTCTGACTCTTTGCAGCCCTGTGGACTGTAGCCCGACAGGCTCCTCTGTATGTTTTTGTCAAATAAGGTCACAGTAAAACACTATATTCTTAAAAATTGGGATGCTATGTACGCATGACCAACCTAGACAGCATATTCAAAAGCAGAGACATTACTTTGCCGACTAAGGTCCGTCTAGTCAAGGCTATGGTTTTTCCAGTGGTCATGTATGGATGTGAGAGTTGGACTGTGAAGAAGGCTAAGCACCGAAGACTTGATGCTTTTGAACTGTGGTGTTGGAGAAGACTCTTGAGAGTCCCTTGGACTGCAAAGAGATCTAACCAGTCCATTCTGAAGGAGATCAGCCCTGGGATTTCTTTGGAAGGAATGACGCTGAAGCTGAAACTCCAGGACTTTGGCCACCTCATGGGACGAGTTGACTCATTGGAAAAGACTCTGATGCTGGGAGGGATTCGGAGCAGGAGGAGAAGGGGACAACAGAGGATGAGATGGCTGGATGGCATCACCGACTCGATGAACGTCGAGTGAACTCCGGGAGTTGATGGACAAGGAGGCCTGGCGTGCTGCGATTCATGGGGTCGCAAAGAGTCGAACATGACTGAGTGACTGAACTGAACTGAAAACACTGTATTGTTAAAAATTGGGATGCTATGTATGCATGGTACATTGGTGTATTTTCCCTTCATGCCGTAGTTTAATCATGTAATGGATCTGGTGGCAAAATTTCTTACCAGCTGTGTATGTACCGTTGTTGCTCCTTTGCTCAGTCATGTCCGACTCTTTGCGACCCCATGGACTGCAGCACACCAGGCCTCCCTGTCCATCACCAACTCCTGGAGCTTACTTAAACTCGTCTCCATCACGTTGGTGATGCCATCCAGTCATCTCATCCTCTCTCGTCCCCTTCTCCTCCTGCTTTCAATTTTCCCCCACATCCAGGTCTTTTCTAATGAGTTGGCCCTATGCATCAGCTGTCCAAAGTATTGGAGCTTCAACTTTAGCATCAGTCCCTCCAATGAATATTCAGGACTGATTTCTTTTAGCATTGACTGGTTTGATCTCCTTACAGTCCAAGGGACTCTGAAGAGTCTTTTCCAGCATCACAGCTCAAAAGCATCAATTCTTTGGCTCTTTATAGTCCAACTCTCACATCCATACACGACTACTGGAAAAACCATAGCTTTGACTAGACGGACCTTTGTCGGCAAAGTAACATCTCTGCTTTTTAATATGCTGTCTGAGTTTGTCATAGCTTTTCTTCCAAGGAGCAAGTGTCTTTTAATTTCGTGGCTGCAGTCGCCATCTGCAGTGATTTTGGAGCCCAAGCAAATAGTCTGTTCTGTTTCCATTTTTTCCCCATGTGTTTGCCATGAAGTGATGGGATCTTTGATTTTTGAATGTTGAGTTTGAAGCCAACTGTTTCACTTTCCTCGTTGACCTTCATCAAGAGGCTCTTTAGTCCTTCTTCACTTTCTGCCATAATGGTGGTGTCATCTGCGTATATGAGGTTATTGAGATTTCTCCCGGCAGTCTTGATTCTGGCTTGTGCTTCATCCAGCCCGGCATTTCGCATGATGTACTCTGCGTGTAAGTTAAATAAGCAGGCGACAGTATACAGCCTTGACGGACTCCTTCCCAATTTGGAACCAGTCTGTTGTTCCCTGTCAAGTTCTAACTGTTGCTTCTTGATCTGCATACAGGAGGCAGGTGGTATATATTGTGTATTTTCTCTTCATATAATAGCTTTAATCATGTAATGAATCTAGTGACAAAATTTCTTACCCACATGAGGTTATTGAGATTTCTCCTGGCAGTCTTGATTCTGGCTTGTGCTTCATCCAGCCCGGCATTTCGCATGATGTACTCTGCGTGTAAGTTAAATAAGCAGGCGACAGTATACAGCCTTGACGGACTCCTTCCCAATTTGGAACCAGTCTGTTGTTCCCTGTCAAGTTCTAACTGTTGCTTCTTGATCTGCATACAGGAGGCAGGTGGTATATATTGTGTATTTTCTCTTCATATAATAGCTTTAATCATGTAATGAATCTAGTGACAAAATTTCTTACCCACCTCATTAATAAAATTGTAACAGTGGGGTTTATTGCACTATTTCTATATACCAACATTGTGCTAAATTCTTAGCATGCACTTTATCATTTGTTTTTCCCAGCATTTAATGATGGCCCCATATTTCCTGTCACTCTCCCGTTCTGCTCTCCAGCATACCAGAGCTCATGTTCATAAATTTGTGTTATTTAGTCAAATACCAAAGATGCGTGGCTCCTCTTGTGAGCAGCTGCTCGGAAGATACAGACTGTAGGTCTTCATTTCAACTGGTGTTAATGTGATCCTGGCAGTTTTAAGAACACATCACATTGATAAGTCCACCCATGTATGTTTAAGAAAGATTTATAAGTTTAAACCATTTTGCATTTGTTGCAGTAGATTTCTAACTGAAGGAGAAAACACTTTCTAGTTACTTGTCAGTTTTTTGTTTAATGTAACACTTATTTGAAATACAATCAATGGCAAAGATAATTTTGAGGGTTTTTTTTTTTTTTTTCTTCCTTATTGCAAGTATAGGCTAGTGCCTCAGCCAGTTTGGGCCACTAGCAAAATCCCATCGGCTGGCGGTTTACACAGCAAACATTTATTTCCCACAGGAGTCTGGAAAAGCCTAAGATGAGGAGGGGGGAGCTTTGGTTCTGGGCGAAGGCCCTCTTGCTGGCTGGTAGACGGCCACCTCGTGCATCCTCACATGGAGAGCCGAGTGAGGGCATGTGCTGTGGGCCCTTCTTTATAGAGGCAGAGACCCCCATCCTGACAGCCCCACCCCCGTGACCCCAGCTAACCCCAAGCACTTCCTGAGGGCCCCACCTGTGGATACCTCCGCATCAGGGCCTGGACCTCCAGCATAGAGTTTTGGGTGGGGTACAGTTGTGTCCATAGTGACTGACTAGGGTGAAAATCTTGTCCATAAATGCTAACTCTTGCCTTTTTTGTTTGTTTTTAGTGTTATGTGCCAAGAACCTTGCAAAGAAAGACTTCTTCAGTAAGTCAACACTCATTTTTGCTCTCTTACACTATTAATATTCTTCACATATTTCTGAAATTTACAACTTTTTCAAAAAACACTGGGTGGATTCTCCTAAAAGAAAAGAATAGAAACCCGTGGTTTGACAAACTTCATTTCCCAGTTGACTACGGCACAGAGGCTCCTTAGCTCCAAGGCACAGAATTTATAACTCAAGCAAGAAAAACTCTCTCTCATTCCCTATTCTGGCCACCCCATTTTCTCTGCCTTTCCATCTATTAATATATCGCTTTCTGCTGAAGTGTTCTCCACTCAAATACAGATGAGACATTTTTCTATAAAGCGTCTGAGTTTCAGTAAAACTTGATAGTCAAATTTGATAAATTAAATCACACTTGAAGAGTTGTGTAATGAAGGGAATTGTAAAAATAAAAATAATAGAGAGTCATTTTCTTATGAAAGGAATCGCTTCGTAAGAAGCTCAGCTACTGTGAGGTGGTGCCTGCGGCAGGAGAATTTTCACTCTCTTTCTGATCCTCACCAGAATGCTGCTCGGTTCCTAAGTGGTGTGTTACTGACACTCTCAGGTGAAGAAACTGAGGTTCATGGGCTTTATTCAAGGAGCTAAGAAGGTGCAGAGGTCTCTGTCTCTCAGACTTGGCCACCTCTCTGGTCTTATAAACCTTTCTCATTCACACTCCAGCATTTAAGAACCTGCCTAATGAAAATTTGGTGAATATTGCTTCCAGAGATAAAATAGACAAAGACCAGCAAGCACAATGTCCAAGGATTATTTTTTAGAAAGTACAAATCCATGTATTTGTAGATACTTTTTCCTTCATTCAGCTAGTAGTGATCTCCAGAAATGGAAATCTGAATTTAAGCCTATTTTTAGAGTTTCAGTACTAGTGTCTAAAACTCTGAGGAGGATGTCATTCTGGGTTGCTTTTCTTAGGAAGCTTAATGGAAATAACTTATTTTGCTGATCGAAACTAACCTTAAATTTGAGAATGAAATGTACCAGGATAGCTAGGTGGTCTTGAAGCGCCCTTTACCTGCGGGCCCATGTCCTGTGTCGCACTGGCAGACCTGTCATCTCATCCAGTGTGGCCGTCCCCTCTCCTCCAGGGCTCCCTGACCCTTTTGCCAAGATTGTTGTGGACGGATCTGGGCAGTGCCACTCAACGGACACTGTGAAGAACACGTTGGACCCAAAGTGGAACCAGCACTACGACCTGTGAGTCGGATATTCTGCAAGGCGCTTGGGAATGACGGGAGAGGAGGTGTCTAGCTTGTAAGAGAAGCATTTTTTTAAGAAAGGGATTACCAGCTTCTTTCTGGTAACACACGTGGATGGCCAAAGACCCAGCGCCCACTTTTAGAATTCATACACTCGGGAGTTCTTGCATCTGTTTCCATACATTGTTTATGGTTTGCTTCTGTAACTGTGATCTTCAAACATTCAATCTCCTGGCCCTCTCTAACAGGGGAAAGGGGCTATAGTTCAGGTCCTCTATATCTACTCTTTTTTCAGCAAAACCATGAGCATAGATGTAAAACGCATTATTTGAAATGCATTATTATACATATTTATTATGTTGCTATTGTTGTTTACTCGCCAAGTCATGTCTGGACTCCATGGATGTAGCCTGCCAGGCTCCTCTGTCCATGGGATTTCCTAGGCAACAATACTGGAGTGGGTTTCCATTTCCTTCTCCAAATATTATATAAATATTTTATACACATACACACATACATATATATGCTGATTTTTAAAAATTTTGCTTAGATGGTAAAGAATCTGCCTGCAATGCAGGAGACTCAGGTTTGATCCCTGGGTCAGGAACATTCTCTGGAGAAGGGAATGGCTACCCACTCCATTATTCTTGCCTGAAGAATTCCATGGGCAGAGGAGTCTGGAGACAGTCCATGGGGTCACAAAAAGTCGGACACTACTGAGCAACTAACACACACATATTTTTCGCAAGAGCAAATGAGTGAATGTATATAAGCCCACACGCCATCCGACAACTTCTTATATCCATTCATTATGTGGATTGCCCTTTGAAGATCACTATTTTATATTCACCTGTTTTCATGTCCTTGCTCAGAAACTTTTGTCAGGTAACGCTGAACGATTACTGCTTTGTTTTGCCACCGTGCCACAGACTGTGCTGGTTTTGAGGGGGTTTTAGTAGCTGGATCCTGAGGCCTGCTTTCAGTTACACTGTGGCACCAGAGGTGGCCTGGAAAGCGGTTGTCAGTCCAAGTCCTGGAAGCCCCCTCGTGGCTGACCTGCCCTGAGAGGCAGGGGGTCTCCTGTCCGAGCTCTGCTGTTTCGTGTGCTTTGGGTGGATGGAGGGTTTGTAAGGAGTCCTTTGTTGCAGACTGGTTATTCTTTATGCAGCCTAATTGGTGGGAGCTTATGAATCCTGCCATTATCTTTGAAACTGCTAAGATCTAGTAAATCCCTGTTATAAGGTTACCGTCAGCATGTAGTTGTCTCCACGTGCTGCTCACACAATCAGCTGTAGCCCTGTTCCGCCCATTGAAGTCGGTAGACAATCATCGAGTGCCTGTACTTGTGCATATAGAGCCAACATCATCTTCAGAGAATTCTTCTGGACTAACGAGTCAGTCAGATAGGATCTCAGTGGGCTGTTGTAATATAGAAATGCAATTAAAGATGAATTTGCACTTTGGTTTCAGCTATGTTGGAAAGACGGACTCTATAACCATCAGCGTGTGGAACCACAAGAAGGTTCACAAGAAGCAGGGAGCCGGCTTCCTGGGGTGTGTGCGGCTGCTCTCCAATGCCGTCAGCAGATTAAAGGACACTGGCTGTAAGAGCTCGACGCTTTTCTGCCTCTTAATGCACCGAGGAAGGCTTATGAGCCATCATATTGTTTATTATTATTTTTGAGTACTGAATGCAGAATTCCTGCCCTCCTCCCTAGTTAACATTCCCCAGGTTAAGTTTTGAATTGTTTGTTTGCAGACCAGCGTTTGGATCTGTGCAAACTAAACCCCTCAGATACTGATGCAGTTCGTGGCCAAATAGTGGGTAAGAACTTTCTCATCTCTAAAGAGATAACTTTTACAGAACTTAACATCCAGCTCTTCATCATGGAGAAAACACACAAAGCCACTGACCTATGGTGACATACGCAAAGGACAAGCCACATCTGGGGGCCATCTCTCCAGTACTAAAAAGTTTCATCTTGTGTAGTTTTTGTTACTTTTTCCGATTCCCTTCATTTAGTCGTTCAAGGTGGAGTTAAAGTGACTAAGGTGCACAAAGATGTAGGGTTGTAACTTTTGATGTAATTTTAGTCCTCACATTTGTCCCGCTACCCAAGCGCAGACGGTAAACATGGTGGCCGCGCTTGCACGAGATGAGACAGCTCCCCAGGAAGACCAGTGCGTGTGTAGCAGGCAGCGGGATTTCTGGAGGCTTCCGTGTCCTGTGATTTTAGAGAAGATTGACTTACTTAGAATGAAGGCACGAAACATGCTAATGTTACGAAATGCTGACTAAACATGTTCTGCTGGAAGTTAACTTGTGGTTAAGCAGTTCATCCTATTCTCCACCCCATTCTTATTAGCATTTCAGAGTAACTCGGATATTGACCCTGTACTGCAGGGAATCCAAAATAAAAACCGCACAGTATTTCAGTAGCACACAGAATGACTTATGACCCCGAATCTTTTAGGTCTTGTCTTATGTAGGACTTGTTCAGTTGCTGAGTTGTGTCTGACTCTGCAGCTTCAAGGACTACAGCACACCAGGCTTCCTTGTCCTTCGCTATCTTCCAAAGTTTGCTCAAACTCATGTCCGTTAGGTCAGTGATGCCATCCAACCATCTCATCCTCTGTTGCCCCCTCTCCTCTTGTCCTCAATCTTTCCTAGCATCAGGGTCTTTTCCAGTGAGTCAGCTATGTAAATCTGACCCAAGACAAATGAACAGTGAGCATCCATCCTGCAAACTCTCCTGATGACAGAGTTCTCACTCTCTGCCTGTGTGTGATGTCTCCTTTTCTTTGTGGAGAGACGTGCGGGACAAAACCAGTATCTGGAAGCAACTCCATCAGTGTCTTTGTTGGTTGTATTAGGAATGGAGAGTAGATACACAGACACGTCCAGACTGTGCAGAGTGCTCTCTGTGTCCTTATCCAGCATAAGTCAGAATCTTTAAAAAACAAGATAACTTGGAAAAAGTGAATATTGTGTTATTTTTATGGAGAGCGTGGAAAACACAGCACCTCCTTCTGTTCCACGTTCACGAGGAAGGGTCTGGGTGGTGTGCGGCGGTGTGGAGCCACTGAGTGAAATGTCTCGTACTTGAAAGCACAGGCATGTGTAATGTGAGTGCGGAGACAGACGCCTCCCTTTTAAAAATCATATTGTATATAAATTATACATTTGTAGTGGCTCACTATATTGCAGTGGTATAAAATATCCCTGGATTTTAATGCAAGATGTCCTTTTCTTTTCAGTCAGTTTACAGACACGAGACAGGATCGGCGCCGGCGGCTCCGTGGTGGACTGCAGAGGCCTGGAGAGCGAAGGGTGCGTGCCGGCCGCGCCCACGCTGCAGGAGAGCGCGCCTCGGGCCTTTTCACTGCCTTGAGCACCTGAGGTGCAGGGAGGGACTTCGGGGTACAACTGCCACCCAGTTTCCTGTCTGTAAAGGAAGCTGTCAAGACTAGTAGGCTTGTGCCCCAGAGACTCAGGGTCCAGTTTACAGAGGTTCCCAGTGGCCTGAGAGCATTGGCCAAGAGTGATAAGTGCAGCACATCAAAGCAATGCGTGGAGTTCATGACGATACAGAAAGAAATAAGCTATGAAAATCCAGATCCCCAAACTGTCAGGAGCTCTTTTTGGTCACTATCATGATTTTTGATCCCCAATGCATTAACTCTTCATGCCGTTAATAGTTGTTGACACCATCAGGAAAGAGAACCTGATGTGAACAGAGATCTTGGGGGCCCCAGGGACGGGAATGGGCTGCCCAGCCCCAGGGGACTATAGCAAACCCCATCCAGAAGCGGGGCTCCCTGTAGAGTGTAGACCTAAGCCAGTGTCCTCGGCAAATACACTGCAAGGAGAAGAAGGGAATAAAAAGGAAGGAAGAAAACCTGTAAATTTAATAAACAAGATTTAAGAGACCCACCTACTCGATGCAGTGTGTGGATCTATTTGGATCCTGATTAATGAGAAGTGGACTGGCGAAATTTGAATACTGACTGGCATTGTGATGACCCATTTTGGGGATCATGCTAATGGTAAAAGGCCTATCTTTCAGAGATATGTGCCGAAATGTCTAAGGGTGAGATGGTAAAATGTGGGGATTGTTTTCCGAATAATCCAGTGGAGAGGGGAAGCGCTGGCCACGTGGCCGCGGGACGCTATCGGAGGTGGGTGAAGACTGCCGGGCGTTCACTGAACTAGTCCCTCTCTGTGTTTCTCTGAAATTTTCCAGCGTAAAATGTTTTTCAAAAGTACTTGCTTAAAAGGGAAAATAGCCTATTAAGGTAAATTGTCTTCACTGTTATTCAGGGGATGAGGATTTATGTTAAAAGTCACTTTTAAAGTCATTGTAATATTTGATGTAACCAGGAGTTCTATTATAAAATGACAAGGCAAATGTAATGTTTGAATTTGATTCCAAATCGAGAAAGTTGAAACTTCCTTTTCTGAACTTCTCATAGTTCAAGGTTGGCGTTTGCCGACCTCTCGGCTGTCCCCAGGTTTAAATCCTGCCTTGGCCTCAGTGGCACCTCACACATGACTTCCTCGGGCCACTGATTCTTCCTGAACACGTTTGGCTTCCCAGGGAAAAAGGACAGGATGAAGTTTATGAAACTAAGCCCGGGGGACACTCTGTGTCGTGGGTGAGAAGCAGGATAAGCGGGTGTGAGAGCGCGGCGTGAACCGGGGGCTGCGGCGGGTGTGGTCACTGGGCTGTGCTCTCCCCCTTCCAGAACCGTGTATGAGGACTCCGGGCCTGGAAGGCCCCTCAGCTGCTTCATGGAGGAGCCCGCGCCGTACTCGGATGGCCCCGGGGCCGCGGCCGGCGGCGGCAACTGCAGGTTTGTGGACTCCCCGAGTCAAGACCAAAGACTTCAGGCCCAGCGACTGCGAAACCCCGAGGTGCGAGGGTCGCTCCAGACGCCGCAGAACCGGCCTCACGGCCACCAGTCGCCGGAGCTGCCCGAAGGCTACGGTGAGGGTGCGCGCCTGCCATCCCAGGTGCGGTCGGCCACGTGTCCCTCTCCGGTTTCGGACCTTTTCTGGTACCGCGTGCCCGCCAGAACCGCTGGTGTCTGCAGAGCTCTGCTCCACGGCGGGTGTGTCAGTGCGATGGCTGACAAATCCTGCTCCGCCTTAATGTATCCACCCTTGCTCCAAGCTTCTAAGATAGCAGTTGTGTGAAGAATTTAGGCAAGCGAATGTCAGACAAAGAGCCAAGAGTGGGGCGGGGGTCTGGGTGAAGCTCTTTGTGGCGCCCTGGGATTTGAACGTGGGAAAGTGGGCCTTGGGTGGGAGTGATAAGACGTACCACTATCACGAAAGGTGAAACTGAATCTTTCGACAAGCACAGAGGAAGTGCCCAAGTGGAGGAGGATCCATGTAGATGCATGCTGGAGGATCCACATAGATGGGGCAGAGGAGACCGGAAGTATGAGCTGTTGCAGGGGACAGGTGGAGGCAGGATGAGTCCCGAGGTGGCAGGTTGAGGGCTGTGGCTGCCTCTCCAGGTGGGAACAGAAGTAAGATCTGTCCACACACTGACCCCAGCAAGCCAGGGCCAAGTTCACTCCTGCCCTTCACACCCTTCTCTTGGTCCTTTGAAAGACTGGGAAGGAAGCGGGGCCTCCGAGCTTACAGGGTTGACTCCTTGGAGTGAGTGTCACTGACCGTGTCCCCACTGTGTCGTGCAGAGCAGAGAACCACGGTACAGGGCCAGGTGTACTTCTTGCACACGCAGACGGGAGTCAGCACGTGGCACGACCCCAGGATACCCAGGTAGGTTCCTGAGTGGCTCACCAGCAAGGCTGCGCTCCAGCAGTGCCTGGACCCTCTGGCTGTGGGTGATACAGCCCTTAGGGTGTGGAGATGTAGGCTTAGAGGGTGGGCTGTCGGAGGTCCTGACCCAGACCCTCTCGAGGTGGGCGGGGGCGGCGGTAGTCCCAGCTCTGCTCCTCCCTCCCTGGAGCTAGTCAGCAGCTGCTGTAACACAATTGGGTCCTTTAGGCTAAAGTTTAGAGAGCAATCCTGGGTCTTGAAATCAGGTTCCATAACTGGAAAAGACCCTCACCCTTAGATGAAATCAAATGCACTTACTCGAAAAACCTTCAAGATAATGGTTGCTCTCATTTTAAACTAAACATGTTGCTGAATAAAATGATCTGGTATCTGACGTGATGCTTTAAATAACTGGAGTGGGGGAGTGAATGGGGAGCCCTGTGAGCAGGTTGGTGATGTGCTGGTCATTGTTGAAGCTGGTTATTCACTGTGGTCTCTCTTATATGCTTAAAATTCTCCATAATAGAAAGCTAAACAGGAAATATAAAAGACTCTATCACCCTTTTTCTCTTCTACTTTACCATCCCTATTGCCTCAGTCCCTTGGGGACCATTCCTGGGGGAGATGAAGCTTTTCTATACGAATTCCTTCTACAAGGCCATACATCTGAGCCCAGGTCAGAGAGATCCCTGCCCCTCCCCTACCTGTAATGGAGTTAAGTTTCTTTTTTCTCTTTGCTCTGCTTTCTTTTTTATTTTTCCTTAGAAATTTTTTTTTTTTTGGTTTCAGAATAGCATTACTGCCAATAACATTTTAGTAATGCTCATTTCCTTTTTATTCATAATTTGTTTCATCTGAGAACAAGCTTCTTGCCTTTGATTTTCCAAATCTATGTTGAACTTACAATTCAGTGTCTATAATTAGAGTGGAAGTATCACCTGCAAATGAATGAGCTATCTCCTCGGTACTCCCGGGAAGGAAGGCCAGGCCTTTGTGCTCACTAGAAAGGCATCGTGGTCAGTAATGCCTGCTCCCAGGCGACTGTGGACTGGGTGGAAATAATGAATCAAGAGGTTAGACTGAGAGCTACTTGCTTATTAACAAAAGTGACTCAAAAATGAGACGCCCTTGTCCTGGTGCAGCTCTCTAGAATGGGAAGATTTCCAGTGCATGTTCCCATACCCCTGTCTGCTGGAGAAAACATGTCTTCTGGGAGCTTTCCCACGGAGAGACCCTTCTGACCTTGAGCATCTCATTAACTTGTGGACCCAGAGAGGCCTTCTGGCAGCATTCAGATCCCCCTGCTACTGGGCTGGCCAGAAGTTCGATCGAGGTTCCCACTGCATCCTCTGGATGCGGTGCTTTGGTCCTCTCTGGTGGAAGGAATGGAATTCCCAGGCAGACCGTGCTCCCTGTCATGACCTCAGGCTCTGACAGTTGCGGTTTTATCCGTGGGATTTTGCTGCCACTTGCACCACGGAGGCCGGGCCTCGGTGGGCATTTGGTGTAAGTAGCGCCTCGATTGGCCCGCGTAGCCCCTGGATATGGGGGCACCCCTGCTTCTCCCACTGAAGTTTTGGTCTCAGGCCTCCACGCTCACATGGACAAATCGCTGTGTGTCTTCCTTCCTGGTAGAGACCTTAACAGCGTGAACTGCGACGAGCTTGGACCGCTGCCGCCCGGCTGGGAGGTCCGCAGCACGGTTTCCGGGAGAATCTATTTTGTGGACCACAATAACCGAACCACCCAGTTTACAGACCCGCGGCTGCACCACATCATGACGTAAGGCTTTAGCGGCTCTTTGCGGCCTCCGCGCCGTCACCGTGCCATGTTTTCTGCTGGTGTTTCCCTTCCTCTGTCGGCTGCCTTGTTGGTTAGCAGAGAATAAGCGCGAGTGAAATACGAGTGGACAGCCACGTGTGTTAAATTCTGAAGCCAGCTGGGTGCAGTCCTGAGGGCCGGTGTCACGCCAGCCTGTAACTTGAGTTGCAACCTAAATCAGACCCCTGAGCTGGCGCAGCTTCATTCTCGGAGCTTCCACACGCGTGTCTGATGAGACGAGTGGCCTCAGAGTGGGAAGCAGCTGAGTGAGGTGTCCTGACTATTCTTCTCGGTCCCTTGGTGTGTGTGGGGGGGACACCGCTGGCTGTTGCCCTGGGGGTGACCTCAGCGCTTCTCTCCTCAAGTCACCAGTGCCAACTGAAGGAGCCCAGCCAGCCAGCACCACCACCCAGTGAGGGCTCCGTGGAGGACGAGGAGCTGCCCGCCCAGAGGTACGAGAGAGATCTGGTCCAGAAGCTGAAGGTCCTCAGACACGAGCTCTCCCTGCAGCAGCCCCAGGCTGGCCACTGCCGCATCGAGGTGTCCAGAGAGGAGGTATTCGAGGTACGGGGCTTGGGGCAGCTGGCCGTCAGGCGGACTCTCCCCCGTCAGTGGACAGCGAGTTCTGCTTCCTGTCTGGTGTGTCGGGGCTGAAATGCAGGGCTTTATCAGGGCTGAAGCCCCAGGCAAGAGAGGGATCAGTATTTCCTCCTGTGGTCAGGGTTTAAAAATCGATGACTTCTGAGTGAAGATCTAGCGATCTGTATAGAACCAGTATGAAGCGGTACTGTAAATCCCGCACCCGCATTGTAAGGATGGTATTTCCTGCCGTTGGCACGGCATCCTCAGAACAGAGCATCCCCGCGCGGGGCCTGGCCCGCCACCGCCCCGTAGGGCGCTGTCTCCCTGGAGGAGCCAGTGGCCTCCCGCTCCCTTCTGGTTCTGGGTGGCGTGCTGACGTCTCTGTCCAGCTGCCCTGCAGCATCGGGCGCCCTAAATAGGGGACCTCTGGCAGGCAGGGCCCTTTTCTCAGGACCACCATCATCGGCAGTCTCAGCCGTGTACCGGTCTCTCGGGAAGCCTCGCTGAGGCGTAGGCTCTCCCGGCCCACAGCAGCTGGGGGCCGCTCAGCGCCTTCTCCAAAGTGCCCGGCCGGCACGAGTGGAGCAGCTCAAGTGCCCGGTTTTGCCCACTGAGCGTCTTAAACAGCTCTCAGGACACGCTGCTGCCAGATCTTTTCCATTCAACATCCCCTCGCCTCTTGCAATGGTCGCTTTTGAATCCCGTTAAATTTAAAGCAAGAAAAGGTTCTTAAGTGCCTTTTCACTGAAAATGCCCACAGACACTGAGCTGGTTCCACTCCAGAGGCTGACTCTGAGGCCCTGTTAGGCTGACTACCTGTTTCCTGCGTCTGATAAGCTGCTTCATGTCCCACTGAACACCTCCTTGGCTTTTTGACTCAGTGGGAAAATGTGCTTTTTGACTTCAGATGTAAAACCAGGCTCAAGATTCTTTTACTCTTTCTTTCTTATTATTTTACTCTCTTACGAGGTCTTCATTTGGCTAAAGCATATAAACTTATAGGACACACTGGAATTCATTTGTGTGGAGAAAATCAACCCTAGAGAGGACGTTTAATCCTTAAATCGTGATTGTGCTGAGGGTACCTGTGTGTGTCCTTGGGTTCAGTGTTAGCTGCTGTGAGCTTTGTTGTTTCTGAGAGAGTGATGGTGGGAGGAAGGTGGAGAAGGGGCAGTGAGCCAGAGCCCAAAGTAACATCCTGAACAGGAACCAGACAGGATCAGGTTGGAATCCTTAAAAATAAGCTCGGATCTTATTTACAGTCGGGCTCCGTCATAAATAACCTTCCACCGTGTCATAACTCTAAGCTTAAGACAAGCTTTTCTCTGAAACTGTAATTCTGACGTGCAGGAGTCTTATCGCCAGATCATGAAGATGCGACCGAAAGACTTGAAGAAGCGGCTCATGGTGAAGTTCCGGGGAGAAGAAGGCTTGGACTATGGCGGGGTGGCGAGGTGAGAGGCCCGTGTGCCCCCGCTTCCGCGTGGATGTCGGCGCACCTGCGAGCAGATGTTTGCCGAGCGGCCCTCTGCCCCTTCCTGGTGCTGACCTCAGGGAAGTCAGAACTCGGGTCTTGCCATCAGAGAGCATTCTTAGGAAAAGAATTCCTAAAAGCGCGTGCTTGCTAGCATCTCACCATGACCCATCGAGACCCAGCTCTGGACCCGATCATCGCTTCACTTCTTGCAAAGTTTGAATTGAACTTTTAACCTTACTCCCTTCTCCATCTGGCCTGGGAGGACAGTGCACTCACTGACCTTCCTGAACCGGAAGCTAATGTGGGGACAGCCTGGCTTTTGCCCTAAGAGGACGCTCAGGGGTGGGAGGGAGGAAGGCGTGCGTATTGCCTTTGTGTCAGAGGGTTTCGTAAAGTGAGGTTTGGGTCAAAGCAGTTCATGCAGATGACTTTAAAGGTGATAGTTTTTCATGACTGTGTCGTGTGTCCTGTCTTCCCTCTTGTCACCTTTGAGACAATAGTTCTTTGGCTGGACCAGTCGTCCGGATCATGGGCTTGGTCAAGTTCATTTTTTATCTGCTGACCCCGTGATGTGTGTGTGTAGGCGCATAGACTAGGTCATGGCTGTGGTGCAGGTCAAATTCAGTCCTTCCCAGCTTCGGAATCTCAGTGTCTTCAGTTCTCCTGCCGTCGGCTTTGCAACCGTGCACGATGTGCTTCCGCCTTTATTTTTCTGTTGTCCACTAGAGACACTGTCTTGGCCTCTTGTTTTCATAAGAGAAGGATATCAGCGCTCCTGACTTTCCCTTCCTTCCGCTTCTTCCTCTTGCATTCCATTATCTGCAGCATAACTTTTATGGTGTCAAGGCCAAAGAGTTACATTTTGTTCTGTAACCAAAATTAAGTCAGTCTCCTGTGCTTAGGTATTCTTTGTAAGAGTCGAAAGTCAACACATTGTTTTATATTATGGCAACCCACTCCAGTATTCCTGCCTGGGAAATCCCATAGACGGAGGAGACTGGTGGGCTACAGTCCATGGGGTCACAAAGAGCCGGACACGACTGAGCGACTTCACTTTCATGACGGTGTAAATATTGTTCCCCGAGGGATTAAGTGGTATGCTATCATTTATTTCATCCTTTTGAGCAAATTTTAGTTTTTCTAAGAATTTCTTCTTCTTCTTTTAAACCAGGTCTTGTCTTTGTTGCTCCGCTGAATATCGCCTTTGGCCAGTTGCCCCCTCCCATCCTCTCTTGTGGGGCCGTCCCCTGACGCGGCTTCTTTAGACCTCTGCACAGCTCTCTTCCGGGGACATCACTGCCTTCTTGGGTTGGAGCCACTGTTGTGTGGTGCCATGGCTCCTTATTCCTTGGCTTATTCCCTTGTGTTATTGGAGTACATCCTCAAGTAGGTTTCTTAGAAAGGGTGTGTGTGGGGTTAGTTTTCCAAGATCTTAGGTCTGAAAATGTCTTATAATCTTTGCTTTGATAGCTTGGCTTCGTATAGACTTCTAGAAAGAAAATCGTTTTCAGTCAGAGCTCTGACTTTGCTCTACCGTCTCCCTGCACCAGGGTCACTGATGAGAGTCTGGTTTCAGTCACTTTCGTGCCGTTTGTCCCCATCCGGGAACGCCCATCGTCCGTAGGTGCTGTACCTTTTTCCTGGTTTTCTCCCCCACTCCTGTCTTCCAGGCCTCCTTGCCCGTATCCACCGTCCTGCTCACTCCTCCCACCCCCTCCTCACTGACTTGCTCCTCTTTCGGCTTGCTGTCACTCACTAGCATAACCCCAGTTCCGAAGCATCCCATCCCCTGAGAGGAGTCCCCTCTGACAAGGTTACGAGTCAGAGAATCACCGGTGACTGCAAACCTCGACTCCGGTGGGGCTGCGAGGGGCCTCGGTAGCGTGCAGTCATGCGTGACGGTGGTCCCATCTTGGGGGTCCTGGGACAGGAGAGCCTCCCGCCCTCACAGCTGAGAATACACAAGCAGGCTCTCACCCCTGCAGCCATCAGCACCAGCAAAATTCAGTTCTGAGAAGTGATATGGGGGTCTCACTACGTCTCTGGGTGAAGTTGGGATCTTTTCCGGCCGCCAAAAGTAAGTAAGTAAATGGGGCCGGGAACAGAATCGTTCCTCCAGCCTCTTCCCATCGCGTCCGCCTCTTTCTCCTCCTGCCCTTCCGTCTGGGATACAGATTGAGCCCGGTCCTTCCTAACCTCGTGCTCACATTGCAGCTGCCTCTCCCTGGGAAGTGCTTTTTCTTTCCAGATTGTCCCAGGTTTCTTCTTTGATCTTCTCCATATTGATTCTAGAAAGCATCTTTCTTCTGGCAAATGTAACTTATGTGTGCCCTGAAAACATGAGTCCCGTTCCCAACAAGACAAGGG
>SJYC01045774.1:0-19774 GCA_006408675.1 Madoqua kirkii
TGCCCGTATCCACCGTCCTGCTCACTCCTCCCACCCCCTCCTCACTGACTTGCTCCTCTTTTGGCTTGCTGTCACTCACTAGCATAACCCCAGTTCCGAAGCATCCCATCCCCTGAGAGGAGTCCCCTCTGACAAGGTTACGAGTCAGAGAATCACCGGTGACTGCAAACCTCGACTCCGGTGGGGCTGCGAGGGGCCTCGGTAGCGTGCAGTCATGCGTGACGGTGGTCCCATCTTGGGGGTCCTGGGACAAGACAGCCTCCCGCCCTCACAGCTGAGAATACACAAGCAGGCTCTCACCCCTGCAGCCATCAGCACCAGCAAAATTCAGTTCTGAGAAGTGATATGGGGGTCTCACTACGTCTCTGGGTGAAGTTGGGATCTTTTCCGGCCGCCAAAAGTAAGTAAGTAAATGGGGCCGGGAACAGAATCGTTCCTCCAGCCTCTTCCCATCGCGTCCGCCTCTTTCCCCTCCTGCCCTTCCGTCTGGGATACAGATTGAGCCCGGTCCTTCCTAACCTCGTGCTCACATTGCAGCTGCCTCTCCCTGGGAAGTGCTTTTTCTTTCCAGATTGTCCCAGGTTTCTTCTTTGATCTTCTCCATATTGATTCTAGAAAGCATCTTTCTTCTGGCAAATGTAACTTATGTGTGCCCTGAAAACATGAGTCCCGTTCCCAACAAGACAAGGGCTCTAGGCTTTCTGTCCCTCTCTTCAGGGAGACTCTTCTGCTTCCTGTTCATGTTTGTCCGAAATTCATGTCAAACTATTTCCATTCTCTCTCCTCTGCCTTTTTCTTTCCAGTCTCAGGATGTCTCAAGAGTCACTATCTTAATGGTTTCACTTGACATTGTTCCTTGCGTAGCTGGAGTCATGGTCCCCAGGTGAGCATGTGAACAGCTGAGTGAAGTTTGGTTTGGAAGGAGTTTGCTTTCTCTGCCGTTTTCCACGGTTATGAAGTCATCCAGGTGGAGAGGAGTCTTGGTGTAGCTGCCTTGCTGAACACTGTGCTGCAGGGGAAAGAGCTGAGAAGCCCGGCTTTTCTGCCGCTAGTCTGCTCTCCTTTGTTCAGCTCTCGAGTCTTCCCCGTGTCTGAACGGTCCACACCTGTCGCGGAGGGCTGAGATGCCAGTTAGCTGAGTGTTTCCCACGCTGCGTGTCTGCTCCTCGCCGCTGCCTCTGGGTCTGGACCTTTATCCTCTCTCTCTCTCTCTCCCCTAACTTTTCTCGGGCTCTATACCTCGTCCACAGCTCAGTCGGAATGTTTGCTTGTATTTTAATCACTTCCTGTCTAGACAGATGCAGGTCCTTGGTGTTTATGAAAATAATTCTTTGTAAACCCAAACTCTGAAACTTGGGGCTGAACAAAGCACCAGAGTTGGGAAATCCTGCCTTCCTAATAAAGAGGCTTCCCAAGGCTCGGCGTCTAAATCCTGCCTTCCTAATAAAGAGGCTTCCCAAGGCTCGGCGTCTCATCTCCTACAGTTCCTTCCTGTTGGAGTTCGATACGTCACTTTGTGTTGGTGTGATCATTTGGCGGGTACTTTCACAGGCCTCTCCGACAGATTATCTGCATTTGTGCTTATCCTTCCATATTTTCTCACTTCTGTGTTTTCTGTTTCAAAGAGTAAGAATTTTAGAACTTAATAAGATTCGTCTGTTTAAAGAAGTTTTGAGTAGAAAGAAGACAAGGATACGCAAGTGTTTGTGTAAGACTGCATACCTGGGTTTACCAAACCTGACCACAGAAATTGAGCCACGTTTTCTGTTTAGAGTGCTTTTTTCGGTTTGGTTTTAATTTGGGCCTTTTAAAAATTAAAATATTTATTTGGCTCTGTGGGTCTTGGTTTCTGCACATGGGATCTTTGATCTTTCATCATGGCACGTGAACTGTTTGATCACGTGGGATATAGTTACCTGACCAGGGACTGAACCTGGGCCCCTGCATCAGGAGTGCGGATTCTTAGCCGTTGGACCACCAGGGAAGGCCCATCATCACCTGAGATTTTAACTCTACAAAGTAGCAGAGAAAACCTTCATTGGGGCGCAGGCAGGCTGATAGACACCGTGCCTCGGAGCTAGTGATGATTCTCGGCAACCAAAGATAGTTCTCCACTTCGGAGCTGCTGAAGTTTTGATTTTCTGGTTGTTTCCTTCTTGAAGCTTATTTTCCCGGTCTGTACCAGTCACCGTTGCTCAGAGCCACGCAGCCTTACCAGTCTGGCTTCCGAGGGCACATCTATCAGTCCCGTGGTGAAGATCTCAAACTAGGGGGTTTGATCATGTCTTCTTGTTGTGGTTTCTAGGGAGTGGCTTTACTTACTGTGCCATGAAATGCTGAATCCATACTATGGACTCTTCCAGTACTCCACGGACAACATTTACATGTTGCAAATCAACCCAGATTCTTCAATCAACCCGGTAAGTATTACTTTAAGTGGCTTTCCAGTTTCAACCTCAGTTCTTGGTTTATTCATTGTAGACCTACTCAGAGGCTGTGGCAAATAAGACAGGGAAAGGCAGAGTGACCGCTGGCTTAGGATGGGTGGTTTCCACCCCGTATCTTCAGTGACCGGGATCACTGAGGATGCTGTTTCAAAGACGAGCGTGGCACTGAGCTGCTCGTGGACTCAAAGCATTCTGCTGCCGTTTGAGGGAGCTCTGGCTTGAGGGCTGTTTGTTGATAGCGTCATTCTGAGCAGTGGGGCACGAGGCCCATCCTCCTCCCAGCCAGGACTGTACTGTTCCCTCGTGTGACTGGCCTTTTCGGCCAGTGTGCTGATACTCTTAGCTGCTCGTCATAGCAGTGAGGAAACGGGAGCAGAATGTGGCCCAGGGGTGGCCCACGGCGAGCGGAGGGCTCTGCGGCGGGGCCGCGTCCTGTGGTCCCCAGCACGCACGTGGCCCTGAGGGGCAGTCGGTGTGACTTTGCCCAGTGTGGGCACTCTCTAATTGTGATTCCAACCCAAGGTAGAAACGGGGCTTCCCTGGTCACAAGCCGCAGCAGCACTGGTTTGGGCTGTGTCCCCTGCTCTGGATTTTTCTCTCTGCTTTCCTGTGGGATGGGGGAGAGATGGCAGAGGAAAGGGGGCTGCCTTTTGCCTTTATCTGCTCGTGGCATGCGGGAGGAGAGGCTGGTGGCCTCCGGGTGTGCCAGCTGACCCGTGGCAGCACCAGGCGCTGCGCTGAGAAGGGGCAGCTCCTTGTTGCCGCTCTGCCTCTGCCACACTGAAGTTCTCCATTTCTGAACAAGGGGCTCTCATTTTCATTTTGCACTGGGCCCCACAAATTCAGTAGAGGTTGGAGAAGGTATCTGAACCAAGGGCATGTGAAGAGTCATTCGGATGACCTCTCCAGAGTTGGGCTCTATGTGACCTTTGATCGGGTGGGTCCTGAGTGCAGCCTGTGAGTCACTGATCCAGCTTCCTGCCTGTGGGACGGGTCTCCTGAGAAGCCTGGAGAAACACACACCTGTCCACCCGCCGGGCAGCTTCCTGACACTGAGGTGCTCTCTGCTGCCCCCTGCAGGACCACTTGTCTTACTTCCATTTTGTGGGTCGGATCATGGGCCTGGCTGTGTTCCATGGACACTACATCAACGGGGGCTTCACAGTCCCTTTCTACAAGCAGCTACTGGGGAAGCCCATCCAGCTTTCTGATTTGGAATCGGTGGACCCTGAACTCCATAAGAGCTTAGTGTGGATTCTGTAAGTACCAACTCAGGGAACTGAAAATTCACCTGACTTAGGGTGCACCAGATCCATGGGCGTGTATCTGGAGGATCGGTGTGAAACTGGAGAAGAGAAACCACCAGAAGCATAAAAGCTGATCTGAGAAAAGTATTTGACTTCCTGTGTCCTATACTGTTTGACCAGCTTCTCTTCATGGACCAGTTTCTTTTGTTGTTTCCTTGAATTATTTGGTTACGATTGTGGCTGTTAATCCCCAGGTCTGGTGGTTTTTTTTTTTTTTTTTTTAACACTCTGAGGTGTCTCCTGGTCTCTAGAGGGACCAAGTGAAGTGAAGGTCAGAATTCTCCAGGCCAGAATACTGGATGGGGTAGCCTTTCCCTTTTTCAGGAGATCTTCCCAATCCAGGGATCGAACCAGGTCTCCTGTGTTGCAGGCGGATTCTTTACCAGCTGAGCCACCAGGGAAGCCCCTAGAGGGACCAGGAAGATATCAAAAAAGTCCTGATATTCAGTCGCCTTTGTTTTAAGATTATCCTAAAACTCTTAAAAGCAACAGGCACAGCTACACGGTCACTGTGGATGTTGGGGGTCCTCATGAATGGGCTGATTTCACAGGAATGGGAGGTCCAGCTCCTTCCACATGTGCCACCTGCTAAGGCTGGGGTGCGGGGGTCCTCCTGTGGAGAACCACCCCGGCTGTGTCCCCAGAAACGTGGCGAAGGAGCCAGCCCTAGCTTTCAAGGGCTTCTCTGCACTGGAGCCTTGGAAAGGCTGCCTGGAGGCAGGGCGGCACTATCTTCTTGGTGTGGCTGCCCCTTGACTCAGTATCCCTGTCGCCCTTCCCTCCTGTCTGCTCGAGACTCGGGCGCCCTGTCCGGAAGCCCCAGCAGCATCGCTCCCATCGCCCTCCTCTTGGGGGTGGGGGTGGAAGCCGGCCTCCGCCTGCAGGAGCGCCGCCTCGTGGCAGCCAAGGCCGCCCTGACCCCGCCTCTGTGCCCGCCCCCCCCCAGAGAGAACGACATCACCCCCGTGCTGGACCACACGTTCTGCGTGGAGCACAACGCTTTCGGGCGGATTCTTCAGCACGAACTGAAACCCAACGGCAGGAACGTCCCCGTCACAGAGGAGAATAAGAAGGAATATGTCCGGTAGGCAGTGTTCGGGGGCATCTGGGGAGGGGGCCGCCCTGGGACGGCGGGCAGCGGTCACGCTGAGATGGTCAAGGCTCCTCTGCTGCGTGAGCCTCCCTTCCCACACTCGGACCAGAGTCACAGTAGAGCCTTCCAGAAAGCGGTGGCGCCAACGTGGGGGCTCTGAGTGGAGGGCTGACCCGTTAAAGGGGGGTTTGTGACCCCGGAGCCCCAGGGGGACTGGCAAGGGAGCACTCGGTTCTGGGTGGGACGGTGGTGACCACAGGAGGGGGAGGAGGAGCCTGGAAGCTTCCTGAGCTCAGTCTCAGGGCATCTTCCCTCCGGACTGTCCTCTCCTCTGAAGGCAAACAGCTGACTAGCGACTCCATGGGATATTCAGACACATGTGGGGGTGTCGTTCTCAGGGTCCTACATTTTACTTTCAAACATTTTTTTTCAACTATGGCCTCCCTAACAGGTCAGGTCAGCTCCGAGGGATTTCAAGCAGAGAATCAGCGCGTCTGAGGGAGGGCTGACTTCCTTTCCCCTGCGTCTCAGGCGGGTCACCACCCAGCAGGGGGCCAGCGGGCAGGGCTCAGCTGACGTCAGCCCCGGAAACGGAGGGAAGAACAGCTGTGCCGCTCTTCCAACCTGTGACCTTTCCTCTCAGGTTGTACGTCAACTGGAGGTTCATGAGGGGAATCGAGGCCCAGTTCCTGGCTCTTCAGAAGGGGTTCAACGAGCTCATCCCTCAACACTTACTGAAGCCTTTTGACCAGAAGGAGCTGGAGGTGGGCGGTGCGGGGCTGTTGTGTGCGGGGCCGTTGTGTGCGGGGCGGTCCCTGCCTCCCGGCCAGGCTGCGGGCAAGGCCGCATGGGCGTTGCCTTGGCTGCAGGAGCAGGGTCAGGGTGGGGGAACGGCGTCGGGGAGCCCCGAGCAGGGCTGATGAGGCCCGGCACCCCGCGGTGGCAGGGAGTCCAGTTCAGCCGTGGGCCCTCAGTCAGGGTGTCCGCGGCTCCCCCTGACTGGGAGGCGTCCACCGTGGAGCCTCCCCAGTGCTTCCTCCCGCGGGGTCACCTTACCCGGAGGATGTGACCGTGACCAGCCACTCCCATCCTAGCCAGCTGCTTGACCTTGATTCCGGCTGTTCGCAGGCCGAGGACGGGTGTTGCTGCCCTTTCCTGTCCATCTTCATGGGCCGCAGCCATTCGCTCACGTCTTGTGACCTCTGGCGCCAAGTAGCTCGGGCCTTTCAAAGTGTCCCCAACCTTCTGCCCTGGTGTGCCAGGGTGCACGTGACCGCCCGGTGGGGCGTCACACTTCACACCCCACATGTCCCTAGTGTGCCCGCGAGGGCCCGGGAGGCGGCCCCACTGGGCAGGTGGCCCCACTGGGCAGGTGGCCCTGGGCAGCCGGCCCTGGGCAGCCTTTCTGGCTCCTCAGTGCACGCGCGCTCAGCTGTGGGGAAACGGCACGTCAGCGGCTGCCCCGCGCCCCGGGGGTGGCAGCCAGCCTGGAAGGGCAGACACAGACGGGGCCTCGGGCTGGCTCCGTGTGTGTTGGGGGGTGTCCCCTTGTCTGGACAAGCCGTGGTTGGTCGGTCTCAGGGGGTCCTCATGAATGGGCTGATTTCACAGGAATGGGAGGTCCAGCTCCTTCCACATGTGCCACCTGCTAAGGCTGGGGTGCGGGGGTCCTCCTGTGGAGAACCACCCCGGCTGTGTCCCCAGAAACGTGGCGAAGGAGCCAGCCCTAGCTTTCAAGGGCTTCTCTGCACTGGAGCCTTGGAAAGGCTGCCTGGAGGCAGGGCGGCACTATCTTCTTGGTGTGGCTGCCCCTTGACTCAGTATCCCTGTCGCCCTTCCCTCCTGTCTGCTCGAGACTCGGGCGCCCTGTCCGGAAGCCCCAGCAGCATCGCTCCCATCGCCCTCCTCTTGGGGGTGGGGGTGGAAGCCGGCCTCCGCCTGCAGGAGCGCCGCCTCGTGGCAGCCAAGGCCGCCCTGACCCCGCCTCTGTGCCCGCCCCCCCCCAGAGAGAACGACATCACCCCCGTGCTGGACCACACGTTCTGCGTGGAGCACAACGCTTTCGGGCGGATTCTTCAGCACGAACTGAAACCCAACGGCAGGAACGTCCCCGTCACAGAGGAGAATAAGAAGGAATATGTCCGGTAGGCAGTGTTCGGGGGCATCTGGGGAGGGGGCCGCCCTGGGACGGCGGGCAGCGGTCACGCTGAGATGGTCAAGGCTCCTCTGCTGCGTGAGCCTCCCTTCCCACACTCGGACCAGAGTCACAGTAGAGCCTTCCAGAAAGCGGTGGCGCCAACGTGGGGGCTCTGAGTGGAGGGCTGACCCGTTAAAGGGGGGTTTGTGACCCCGGAGCCCCAGGGGGACTGGCAAGGGAGCACTCGGTTCTGGGTGGGACGGTGGTGACCACAGGAGGGGGAGGAGGAGCCTGGAAGCTTCCTGAGCTCAGTCTCAGGGCATCTTCCCTCCGGACTGTCCTCTCCTCTGAAGGCAAACAGCTGACTAGCGACTCCATGGGATATTCAGACACATGTGGGGGTGTCGTTCTCAGGGTCCTACATTTTACTTTCAAACATTTTTTTTCAACTATGGCCTCCCTAACAGGTCAGGTCAGCTCCGAGGGATTTCAAGCAGAGAATCAGCGCGTCTGAGGGAGGGCTGACTTCCTTTCCCCTGCGTCTCAGGCGGGTCACCACCCAGCAGGGGGCCAGCGGGCAGGGCTCAGCTGACGTCAGCCCCGGAAACGGAGGGAAGAACAGCTGTGCCGCTGCTTCCAACCTGTGACCTTTCCTCTCAGGTTGTACGTCAACTGGAGGTTCATGAGGGGAATCGAGGCCCAGTTCCTGGCTCTTCAGAAGGGGTTCAACGAGCTCATCCCTCAACACTTACTGAAGCCTTTTGACCAGAAGGAGCTGGAGGTGGGCGGTGCGGGGCTGTTGTGTGCGGGGCCGTTGTGTGCGGGGCGGTCCCTGCCTCCCGGCCAGGCTGCGGGCAAGGCCGCATGGGCGTTGCCTTGGCTGCAGGAGCAGGGTCAGGGTGGGGGAACGGCGTCGGGGAGCCCCGAGCAGGGCTGATGAGGCCCGGCACCCCGCGGTGGCAGGGAGTCCAGTTCAGCCATGGGCCCTCAGTCAGGGTGTCCGCGGCTCCCCCTGACTGGGAGGCGTCCACCGTGGAGCCTCCCCAGTGCTTCCTCCCGCGGGGTCACCTTACCCGGAGGATGTGACCGTGACCAGCCACTCCCATCCTAGCCAGCTGCTTGACCTTGATTCCGGCTGTTCGCAGGCCGAGGACGGGTGTTGCTGCCCTTTCCTGTCCATCTTCATGGGCCGCAGCCATTCGCTCACGTCTTGTGACCTCTGGCGCCAAGTAGCTCGGGCCTTTCAAAGTGTCCCCAACCTTCTGCCCTGGTGTGCCAGGGTGCACGTGACCGCCCGGTGGGGCGTCACACTTCACACCCCACATGTCCCTAGTGTGCCCGCGAGGGCCCGGGAGGCGGCCCCACTGGGCAGGTGGCCCCACTGGGCAGGTGGCCCTGGGCAGCCGGCCCTGGGCAGCCTTTCTGGCTCCTCAGTGCACGCGCGCTCAGCTGTGGGGAAACGGCACGTCAGCGGCTGCCCCGCGCCCCGGGGGTGGCAGCCAGCCTGGAAGGGCAGACACAGACGGGGCCTCGGGCTGGCTCCGTGTGTGTTGGGGGGTGTCCCCTTGTCTGGACAAGCCGTGGTTGGTCGGTCTCTCCACGGCCCAGGAGCCTGGGCGGCCCGTCGCCCTGCGGGTCCGGGAAGTGACCCACCCTCACACCCCGCAGCTGATCATCGGCGGCCTGGACAAGATCGACCTGGACGACTGGAGGGCCAACACGCGGCTGAAGCACTGCGGGGCCGACAGCAGCGTGGTCCGGTGGTTCTGGCAGGCGGTGGAGGCCTTCGACGAGGAGCGGCGGGCCCGGCTGCTGCAGTTCGTGACGGGCTCCACGCGGGTGCCCCTCCAGGGCTTCAAGGCGCTGCAAGGTGACCGCAGCGGCGGCCGGGCTGGGCGGGCCTGGGGCGGCTCCGGGCGTCGGGCCTCCGAGATGGACGCCGGCACGGCAGTGTCACTCATCCCGAGGCCTCTCCCCTCCCCGCTGCCTCTCCCGGGGTGAAAAATCATCTGTGAACAGTGGGAGCCGTGTCAGCCCCATGAGTCTTCCCTGCCGCCTGCGTGGGGTGTCTCAGCCCACGGGCCCGCAGCAGCGGATGCCAGCCGGCTGGCCTGGTGTCCCCGCAGGGCTGGACTGGGAACAACCCTGCCAGCAAGGCCAGGGGGCTGGGGTAGGGGGTGGGTTCCCCTCGCCCAACAGCACGGATGGCTTTGGGGCAGGAAAGCAGCTGTCAGGCACTCGGGTCAACTTCTCCCAAGCGCGTAAGCCTGCGGTGCGGGCCGGGCCCTCAGCCCCTCGCCCTCAGCCGCCCGGCCGGCTGCCCTGCCCGGTGAGGAGCCGTCCTTCCAGGCGTCCCTTTCGGCTTGGACTGGGTCCCCGGGAAGGGGGCTGGGGGCGGCCGTGCACGGTGATGCAGCTGAGCTCAGAAGGGGCTGCAGGGCTTGTTGGCACCTCCACCCGGGAAGGGCCTCTCCTGTGTGCCTGGTGTTCGTGTCTGCCTGTCCTCCCGCCAGCCTCTGCACAGGGGTTTCCTGACGCCAGAACCCGCTTTTCACGTGACACTGCCATCCGCTGCCAACAAGGGGTCTGCTTGCTAGATATTCCTGGTTGTTTGTTAAAGTCCTGGTGACTTAGGATTCTGCTTTCAGACACCTGCCCTGGGGCAGGCTCATGGTCGGCTGTGAGACAACAGCTCGGTCTTTGCTCTTCCTGTGCCCGTGAATTTTCTAGAGTGTCTGATGTTAGTCACTCCGTGGCCATCATGTGCACATCCTGAGATTGCGCAGAGCTCCCAGGGTTACGTGAACACCAACGCCGTCTGGCAGGACAGGCATGGGGCCCCGGGTGGTGGCAGGGGCCCCACCTCTGAAGCGTGTTAACTAGACTGTTGTCTTGTAAGGCTCTACAGGCGCCGCAGGACCCCGGCTCTTCACCATCCACCTGATTGATGCCAACACGGACAACCTGCCCAAGGCCCACACCTGGTAAGGACCGGCGCCCCGCCCTGGGGGTCCGCCTGTGGGACAGCCCACACAGCAGGGTCAGCACGGGCTCTTTCAGGAGCATGGTTAAGTCCTGAGACGTGGCTGACCTTGGGGCTACTCCCCTGGCCCCTGCTGCGTGTATGTGCGTGTCCGTGCATGTGTCCCTGTGTGTGTGTGTCCCTGTGTGTGCCCACTCAGGTGCCGTCAGGAGGGAGCACCGCAGAGTTAAGTTTGGGGTCACTTCTCTCCTCCTCCTCGGATCTCTACCTGTGACGGACGTGCCTTGTGTACTGAGAAATGTTTCCTCCCTCAGCCCTCACTTAAACAGCACCTCAGTGGGGTTAGTTCCTTTGTGGTTTAAAATCGAGTCACTCACTCACCCTGTGAACCACGTCTTGAGTGTCCCTCCAGTTCACCAGAACCGGTTCCAGACGCTGCCGGGAGGCATGGTGACGTCGGGGGAGGTTCCTGGCTGGGCACCAGGGCTGGGCGTCCCACGCTGGCCACGACGTCCAGGTCGGGGGTCTCCATGTCTGTGAGACGGAGGATAGCCCCCTGGCCCACGGGAGTCTGTCCAGCGGGCTCGACCCCCACGGCCACCTCCCCCACCCCCAGCAGGCAAGGACCCTTGAAAAAGACTCCACACCCTGTAGCCTGACTCCTCCTCAGAAACTGTCCTTAATGGCTTAGCCCCTAGCCATTCAAGAGGCCTCTGTGTGTCCTCTCAGTCACAATTCTGTAGTTGTGAATTCATTGTGAGGTAAATAGATTCTTAGGGCTTTTGGACACAGCCTTGGGAATGAACATCCCTGAGGAAATGCTGGCCCGTTGATCTAATCCTGTTGGGGATCTGATATCTTGTTGGTTTTGAGAGACAATCTGTTTCTGCTGGAAATACTCCAGACTGCCCCGCTGTGGTTAGATCAAGTCCTAGAGGGTTTGATGCGTGGACAGGGAGCTGATAGTGGGGTTTTGACCATGGTGCTCTGCAGATGTGTTCCTGGTCTGAGAAATGACTTCTCCCCAAAACAAACCAAACAAGGTGACAGCTTTGTCCTAATCTGCCCAGGAGGCATTCACCTGGTTTACGGGTTTGAAAATCTTTGCCCAAGAAGCCCCAGGTGTGCACACAAGTGTTCACCCGCCCGCCCTTGCCGCTCTCCTGGGAGCAGGCCCTCGGCCAGGCTGGCTCGACGGTGTGTCTCACCTCTGTCCATTTCCAGCTTTAACCGGATTGACATCCCGCCCTACGAGTCGTACGAGAAGCTCTATGAGAAGCTGCTGACGGCGGTGGAGGAGACCTGTGGCTTTGCCGTGGAGTGAGGTGCACCCCGAGGAGCAGACATGAGCTCACGGCCACCAGACCCCGAGCGGCAGCTCTCTGGATGCCTCCGCGAAGCCGGCTGAGGCCCTGGAATCCTAGAAACCCGAGGGAAGGCTGGTCTCCCCTGCTTTTTCGCTGGGGGAGTGAGGAGGTGGGCAGACTGTGGCTGGTGGCTCCTCCCACATTCTCCCCCGCCTGGCAGGACCCCCGCCCCCATCCACCCCATCCAATAAATGCAGCCAGGTCAGCACAGCTTCGGTCACACGGGACCCTCCACTAAGGCTGCGGCGCTCGCAGCGGCAGCTCAGCACCCGTGGGCTCCACAGGAGTCTCGACCCCCAGGGAGGGAGCCGCGCGGGGCTGCCCAGGGCACACCCCACAGCTGGACACGCTGCTCTGTCTTGAAGCCGACGTAAGGCCCCTTTACGCGTTCAGCAGCTCGGATTCCACACCCCACGTCCAGCGGCCTGCTCTGGGTAGCAGGTTAACTTCTAACTGACAGTAACCGTAAAATAGATGCTCACTGGAGTTCCGCCACTGCAGGAAGCTGGCGTCAAGACTGTACTTCCGGTTTGGAAGGGGACACGAGTTGGAGCGGCTTGTGCTGGGGACCTGGGTGTTTCTTTTCAGGGTTTCCTGGCTGAAAACTTTGTTCTGCAGAGAGAAAAATGATCTTCCCTTTTCAGAGTCCCTTTAGCCACATTGTCTATCCAATTCAAAATATTTTTCCAGCAAAACCACCACATAACAGAGCTTATAAAACAGACCAAAACCAACCCCACCCCACCCCCACACCTGGATACTAACAAACCATTCTGTGGAAAGTGCTTAAGAACTAAACCAATAGGGCAGAATTCTGTCTTCGTAGCTGCTGGCTTGGTGCGAACTAGCTTGAAAAGGAGAGAGAGAATGTCTAACCCTCATGACCTACGCTCACCCCAAGTCACTTTACAAAAAGCGGGTCGTGGATGGAACCCGAAGGCAGAGGGGCCCCGGACCCGCTGGCCCATGTCCCCATCTGATAGTAACACTAAGCAAACACCGCGGCGTAGCTCACCCACCCAGGCGATGAGCAAGGCCAGAGAAAGCCTCGACCCTAAATTTCTAACACCGTTCCCTAATTTGCACAGAAGTTCAAATAATCTGTAGAGTAGTTTGATTTCAGATAGCTAAACTTCAGTGGGAAAATAGCAGTGGCAACAAGCTCCGTGTGGACCTGCGCTGTTTTTGTTTAGGGGCCAAGTGCAGGGTAACTCGCGTGCAGGACGCGTCTCTTGTTGTGGACGCTCCCGAGGTCCATGCTGGCCCATCTGGCTGCGGGTCTGGAAGGCACGTTCTGACCTGTCTGCCCTTTCTCGTTCCTGATGCCCGTGGACAGCACTGACCCTCTGCATCTTGCTGTGGTTCTTCCCTTGACCCAGAAGCAGTCAGTGGCCTAGGGTGGGGGGGCAGACTGCAGCTGGGGGTTCCAGGAGAGAAAGCTGTGCTGCTGGGCGACTCGCTGGGGTTCTAGAATAGGAAGGATGCCGTTGGCTGCAAAAGGAAAAGCGCCCCCTCAGAAGGTGCAGGCCAGGCTGGGGGCTGAGCCGTGTCCGGGCGTGCTGGGAGCCAGCTCCTCGGGGGCGTCCTCTCGCAGCGTGAGGGTACAGACAGACACACCCGCCCTGTAACCTGGACCTAAATCTAGAGGAGGGGACTGAGGGGGGAAGACACCTGGTCTTCCTGGGTGTTGGCCAGAAGCTACCGTAATCAGGGAGGAAACGAGGGTCCCGTGGCTGAAAAGACCTGGAAGCAGGAACGAGGCGTTCACCCCCTTTCCAGTGACCTTCCTGCTGATGGGTGGGCTGCTCCCTGTGTCAGAGGTCACCTCAGCAGGAGCAGAGGGTCCCCTCGGGGCTCCTCCGTGGGCTGCTGGCGACAGTGAGCTTCACTCCCCCCAGGGCCCGGCTCTGTGCTTCCCTGCTGGCACGTGGACGCCTCAGCCCCCACAGCTGGTGTCAAGGAGCCTGGCAGAACCTTCCAGAGCTCCAGGTCACTCTTGCCAAGCAGGCCTGTCGGTGGCACTGGCCCTCGGACCTCAGTGTCCACGGGGAGTGGGCCTTTTGACCCCCGACCCCCACCAAAGAATTGCGTCTAGTCCTGGGTGGTCCCGGGTGAGCCCCCCGACCCTGCCCTTCCTGGGAGCCACAGACAGCCACCGTCCCCCCGCCTCTGCCCAGAAGCTTCAGGGCCTGACCTCCGGCTTGCCTCACCAGCGGTCATCAGCCGACCCTCAGGGATGTAGCAAACCACCGCTCTTCAGTGCTTTAGGAAGACCGGAGGGGCTGCAGGGCGGCTGCCAGCCGTCTGCCGACTCCTCCTGGGAGAAGCCTGGGGATGAGGCCCAGGGCTCGCCCGGCCCAGGGTCCGAGTCCAGGTCGGGCGGTCCTCCAGGCCGAGCTTTCCGAGAAGACACCCCCGGCTGCAGCCAGGTGTTGCCGCACGGCAGCCTTCCCAACACATAGTATGAATTTTAAAAATTTGTTTATTTTTGTCTCTCAACCACTTTATAATGTATTTTTATTTATTTTGTTTTTAAGTACTGCTGCTATCCTTGTTATCCTTCCCACGGTTTTTATTGCTGATTTATTTTGTGAAAGTTGTACACTAATGTTGTTTTATGTCAAAATCAAAAGTATTTAAAGAATACTAGTTCTATTTAATGTGGTCATAGAACCAGCTGGAAACACACAGCAGCGGCTGGAGAGCAGGCTGGACCCCGGCGGTCAGGCTCATTTTGTTACATACGCAATAAACTCACGACTTTACATTTTTGCCGTCTGTTATTTGGTGTGCAAAAGAGTTTCCAGCTTTTTCTTTTTAAAACAAGACAGGAAGTCAGTGGTAAGGGCCTTCTAAAGAAAGGGGCAAACTTACCACTCCAACGGCAGGAGGAACTGATGATGGCAGCAAGTTTGGAAAACGGTATGGAGGTTTCTCAACAGACTGAAAATAGAGCTTCCACATGAGCCAGCAGTTCTACTCCTGGGTTCATACCTGAAAGCAAGCAGGAGCGCTAGTTCAGAAAGATGCACCTCAGTGTGCACGGCAGCAGGATTCACAGTAGCTAAGACGTGGAGGCCACCAGAGCCCCCATCAACAGATGGACGGAGAAGGGACATGTGGTGTGTGTGCATGCATGCACGCGCGCGTACACGCACATATACACACGCGTACACAGTGGAATACTAGGCTGTAAGGAGTATTCTGAAGTTTGCCACAAACAGATGGCCTTGGAGGGCGTTATTCTAAGTGAAACAAGCTCAAGAGACATATACTTTGGTATCACTTATAGGTGGAATCTTAACTAGTGAACGTAACAGAAGGGGAACAGATTCATGGGGAAACCAGTGGAGGGGACGGCGGGCGGGGTTGGGCGTAGGAGCCGGTGCCTTAGAGTCCACGCGCCCGTCCTCCGCAGAGAGGACCCACTGCAGTGAGAAGTCTGCACCGCAGCTACAGAGCAGCCCCTGCTCGCTGCAGCCAGAGACACGGCATAGAATAAGCTGTGAGGGCGCAGGGCACAGTACAGGGAATATACAGCCAGTATCTTGTGATTACTATAAGTGGAATATAACCTGGAAGATTCTGACTCATTACCATACACCTGCAACTTACACTGTACATTATCTATACCTCAAGTAAATAAAAAATAGTAACTTTGAAAAGAGAAATGATTAACAGGAAAGGAAAAATGAACCAAATAAAAATTCTGGAGCTGAAAAATACATGAAGTGGAAAATTCACTAGCAGGTTTCATAGCTGACACTGGATTTGGCAATGATTCCTTAGATATGAAACCCCAAAGCACAGGCAACAAAAGAAAAACTAGACAGATGGAACTAAATCAAAACTTAAAACCTGTGCAAGAAAGGACACTATCAACAGAATGAAAAGGCAACCTGAAGACATGGAGAAAATATCGAAGTCACGTATCTGATGAGGGTTTAAGATCCAGAATCTATAAAGAACTCCTACAAGTTATAGAAACAATGAGCAATGGTTTTGTATTTACATTTCTTCAAATAAAATTCAAATGGTCAGCAAGCTCATGAAAATACACTCAACCTCACTAACGAGAGAAACGCAAACCAGACCTACAATGAGGATGAATGGTACTTTACACCCCTTAGGATGGTTCCTATCACAAAGTAAATGTGTTGGGCACTGGCCTGCAGTCCAGTGGTTCAGATCCACGCTCTCACTGCAGCAGGTGCCGTCAGGTCCCTGGTCGGGAACTCAGGTCCCACAGTTAAAAATATATAGACATATATATTTTTTCTGATCAGAAAATAAGTATTGACAGGGATGTGGAGAAAAGTGGAACCCTTGTGCAGTGCTGGTGGGGATGTAAGATGGTGCAGTCACTGGAAAACTGTATGGAGGTTCTTCAAAAAATTAAAAACAGAACTGCCATATAATCCAGAAATTTCAGTTTTGTATAGGAATTGAAAGTTGGAAGTCGAATGGGTATTCTGACTCCCCTCAAAACATCCATGTTCATTCCAGCGTTTTTTACAATAGCAGAAAGATAAAAGCTGAGGGTCCAAAAACGTGGCGCACACACGCAGCGTGTAACCTTATCTGGCCTTGTCATGCGCTGCGCTGCTGTGCTCGGTGAGCTACGCTGGTCACAGAAGAACAAAGAGCATATGCTTCTACTTACGAGATTCCTGGAGGAGTCAAAACCATCGAAGGGCCGGAGGAGAGGCATGGGACTGGGGGTTGATGGGAACCGTCTCTCCTTGGGATGAAGAGAGAGTTCTGCAGGTGACGGTGGCAAGGGCTGATGGGAAGGGACTCAGGGCCACTGAACTGCACACACAGCAACGGCAGAAACGGCAAATTCTGTCACATGTAGTTTAGAGCTTAAGAAAATCTTACTGATCGTGCTTACCTGGAAACTGCGTTAGGAAAACCGGGCACACACTGGGGGTGGCCCCTGACATGAGCCCTCTGTCTGACCTTCCTCGCTCCTGGGTACCCAGGTCCCAGCAAAGCCACATTTTTGGGGGAGAGAGAGCAGAGGCTTCTCGTCATAGAGGTGCCGGCTCAGGGCTGCCGGCTCCAGGACGAACCGATGGCGCAAGGGGGGACTGGGTCTCTACCGGGGGGAGGCTGGCTTTCCCAGGAACAAGGGTCAGTGCCTGGGGCACGGTGCGGGCAAACCTGGCCTTGAACCTGGGCCCTTCGAACACCAGGACGCTGACTCCCAGACTCCAAGCAGGGAGGCTGAGAAGCAAACACTCCCTCCGCCCGAACGCTGTCCATGCATCTCTGCGACCACCAGGCTCCACACCCGCTCCAAGAGGACGGCGGTAACAGCGTCTGGTTTCAGCTGCGTCCTGACCCCGGCTCTGGAGACTCTGCTGCACAGTGAGGGCTGTTAGACGGGCGCCTTCCCCTTCCAGCCTGCTGCTGTGAGCGACGCCCGTCATTCCAGAGCCAAGACGCTTGCTCACAAAAACAGCCGAGCATTAGTGAGATAACTTACAGTCAGCTCCAAATAGAGGATGGGCAGTCCAGTCAGATGGCCCAGTCCCTCAGGCTCCGTCCGTGTGGGGGCTGGAGTCCAGGGGATGAGGTTCAGTCTATCTGTCCCGCTGACGAGAGGGGCCGCAGCCGGGGACGCGGCTCCAGGCCACTGCCTCTGGGCGTCTCCCCGTTGCACGCGGGTCCCTGGGCCACGCCTCTGAAACTCAGGCATGGCGCCAAGAGGGACCAGCCCCTGCACCTGCTTTTCTGCCTTTGGTCGGGACCAGGACTTCACGCCGAGGGGAGCAGACCTGAGCCCCAGCCAAGGTCCCAGCCTGGCGCATGCCATGGTCGCTGTGGGGCCACCCTGGGGCCCAGGCCCCGCTGGCCCGAGGGGCGGGAGGCACACTTCGCAGAAACAACACATCCTTTGATAAAATATTTATTCTAAAAAAATCACACTGTACAAATTTAGAATGTTCTCAAGGCTCATACTTATAAAAATGTGAACAGAACAGATTGGAGGTAATGAACAAACCTTTGCTGCTTCTTTTTAAATTAAGAGGGGAAAATGTTTTTTTTTTTCCAGGAACAGTGATAGTAAATATCGAGAAGACAGCCGAAGGGCAGCGGAACAGCGAGGGTCACGCTCGCTCTCCAGCTCTGCAGGCCCCGAGGAATCCGACTCCAAACGCAGGGGCGGGCGGCCCCCGCCTCTCCATCCACGCCAGCCACGCTGGGAGGTTCTTCCAGTGAGGCTGCCTCCCCACAGCCTGGAAGTTTGTGCTTAGAGAAAATGCGCATGCTGTCTTCATAATTTCCTGCTTCTCTAACAAAGTAGGTTTTCTGTACACTTGTTACAAAGCTCTGTACAAAAGCTTGAAGCTCCTGGGAGGTGTCACCTCTGAAAGTTAAAAACGACAAGGAAGCGTTTCCTACGGTTCGATCTGTACATTCACACGAGGGAGGAAGTCGATAAAAAAGAATTCACAGAGAGATTCCAGGCCAGGGAACCCTGGCTCCTCTGAAGGCTGCCTTAGAAGCTGCGGGTTGGTCTCCGCTCCCGCCTGGACTTGCCTGGCCTTCCTGACGCTCAGCCCCTAGCCATCGGGAACCGTCCCACCCCGCCGACGTGGCCAAGCTCACAGCCAAGGGTGCCAGGCGGGGTCCATGCGGCACAGGTTGTCCAGGCTGTTGGCGGCGGCCACCAGGGTGTTGACTTTGCTCTCCCCGCCCTCAAACTGGGCAAGGTTGTGAAGGCGGGTCATGATGGCCGTGACGGCCTTCTGAACCAGGGAGACCAGCTGCTGGCTGTCCATGTTCTCAGGCTGCCCAGCGGCCGACAGCGGGGACGATGTGTCCTCCTGCGTCTTCTTGTGCCAGGCAATGATCTCGTCCCGCAGCACGGTTTTCAGGATGCCATCCACCTGCGGGGCAAGAATGGAAGGTTTGCGTTTAACTACCGGCCCAGAGGGCAGCGTCCCAGCAAGGCGCTTTGTTGCGGTGGCCATTGGGGCCTCAGTAGCCAGGGCCTGTGCCACAGTCACTCTGGGGGGGGGGACGCTCCAGCCAGACACGCGTGATGACCCCTGGGGTTTAAGAAAGAGGCAGGGGACCAATGGCTGCCGCACCCCCAGGTCAAGGCACCGTGGAACGGAGTCCTGAGGGAAGGTGGTGGGGGCTGGAGGGGGGCCCGCGGGAGGACAGCCAGGAGCACCCAAGGGAGGGGACAGAGGAGGGCCAGGGACCAGGGCCATTGGCCTCTGATGGCGGCACTGGGATGGCAGACAGGACGGTGTGATGGCAAGATGGACAGACCATGTGCAGATCCTCCTGAACTGGACGCCCATCCACGGCCCGCTGTCACATCAGAGGCGCCGGGGCTGCTTAAATGTAACCCGGACTGACACGCTGAGGGCCTGGCCCCAGCGCAGTGTGCTGGGTGGTCTCTATGTTGATCCGATGCAAAGGCAATCACCCCACTGGGGCGGGAAGGAGCGTGGCCCGAGTGTGGAGAAGCCAAGCTTCCTCCCGTCCACAGCCGCTCAGGCCCCACACAGTGATGCCGGCAATTCTTCCAGGTCATAACAGGTTTTTAAAAGGGGGTTTCCAATCACGGGCCACTCTCGGATAACCCTGTCTCCAGAAGTGAGTTTCTACATAATGAGAACTTTGTGCTGTATTTCAGGTCTTAACACTAAGTGGACGAGCGTCACTGTGCTCCCTGCCTGAGAGTGGGCTCCGTGTTCTGACCCGTTTCACAGAGGCCATCATGGCCCCAGAGCAGCGCTGAAACTGGGGTGGGGGGCAGGGGGAGGAGAGCAGTTGGACAAAGTCCATGACCGGAAGTCAGGAGGTGACTCTACGATTTAAAACCTGTTCTGAGTAAATGTTTTGCAAAAGCAACTGGTGTCTGAAGCCTTCTCTAGACACAAACTGATTATCTGGGAAAAGAGCAATCAGTACAGACGGTCCCGGAAGTCAGAAGAAAAGAGAGCAGACAGTGTGTTTGGCCCCGACTGCGAAGAGACAGGCACCTGTCCGTCCTCCCAAGCACAGCGCTGTCGGAGCCCCAGCGTGGCCACGGTGTCCGGCCACGTCTCATCCCCCAGGGGTTCACCACGTGCTCCTCCTGGGACGACCGTGACCCACCTTGAAGTTGGGCTGGGCGAAGCAGCGGGCGACGGCAATCATGGACGCAGTCAAGGGGCCAGAGACGCCGATGGTGGTCAGAAACTCAGAGATGTTGGGTGTGAGGCGGAAAGGGACAGGGCGGTTGGCATCCAAGTCCCCGGTGGCGTCGTTTATGTCAAAGCGGAAGTAGGCCACATTCAGCTTGCCCGTGTCCTAAAGGTCAGAGGCAGACAGTCAGGGGCGGGAGCGGCAGGCACAGGCTGAACGGGGTGGGTGGGGGGCGGCGGCTGCGCCCACCACCTTACCTGCGCGATCTGCAGCATCTCGGGGTTGA
>SJYC01045775.1:20-22625 GCA_006408675.1 Madoqua kirkii
AGGCGGGGGTGGGGGTTGTGGGGGTGGGGGTGTGTGTGGTGCTCAGGGCCGCTGGGAAGGTCCCAGCGTTGGTTCTGGGTATTCCTCAACGGCCTCCTGGGCTGACTGAGCCCAGGAAAGTCACCACACACACAGCCACACACCCTGTGGGGACGGGCCTGACGGTGAGTGTGGCCACACGGTATTATCCAAAACATCCTTCTGTTTTCAACAGACGGTTATGAGGCACATGGAAAGGCAGGACGATGTACACAGCAAAGAAAGAAAGTCACCGGTGTTGACACTCACATCCAGATCACAGAAAGAATTCTCAGAATCAATGAAAAGACAAGTCTTCTTACAAATCACCCAACATAGGGGGGCTTCCCTGGTAGTTCAGTGGCTAAAACTCTGAGCTTCCAATGCTGGGAGCCTGGGTTTGATCCTTGGTCAGGGAACTAGATCCCACATGCTGCAACTAAGACTTTGCATGCCACAACTAAGACCCAGCACAGTCAAATAAATATTAATAAATATTAAAAAAAAAAAAAAAACCCCACAAATCACCCAACATAAAAAAAGAGCAAACGGGGGTTTTCCTGGTGGTCCAGTAGCTAAGAATCCGGCTGCCAAAGGAGGGGACAGGGGGTCAGTCCCTGATCCGGGAATACTCCACATGCCGCAGGGAGCGGAGCCCACGTGTCTCAGCTGCTGCAGCCGTGTCTCTCGAGCCGGGGCTCCACAGCGAGAAGCCAGAGCTCAGCGACCAGAGAGCAGGGGCCGCTCACCAGAGGCAGAGAAAGCCCGCGGAGCAGCGGCGACCCAGGGCAGCGCAAAGTGAAAAAGGAATTATTAAAACAAATGAGCAAAGGACTCAAACTGACTTCCCTCCAAAGGAAATATGCAAACAGTCAGCCAATTAGCAAGTGAAAAAATAATCAGTATCACTTGCTACCGACCAAAATAAACTAGCACCTCACACCCACTCGGGTGGCTGCAGTCAGAAAGACAGACAATACTAAGTGCTGCCAAGAACGCAGGGAAATCAGAACTGGCGTACACTGCGGGCACTCTGGAAAAGTCTGTGGCTCCACCAAAATGTTAAATGGAAGAGTTACCACATAACCCAGCGATTCTACTCCTGGTATATAGATGCCCAAGAGAAGTGAGAACACAAAGCCACAAAAAACCCTGTACATGCGTCTTCACAGCAGTAGTAACTTAACAGACAAAAGGTATAAACGTCCACCAACTGATAAGTGGATAAGTTAAATGTGGTCTCTTCATACAAGAGAATGATCAGCAAGAAATAGTACCGATATGTGCCACCAAGCGGGTGACCTTGAGAACACGCTGTGGAGGGAGCCAGAAATGAAAGACCACATGTTGTGTGATTCTGCTCACATGATGCGTCCAGAATAAGCAGATTTATAGGCAGTGTAGTAAAAAACGGAGAGGGAGCTGAGTTAGTAACAAAGCAAACTAGGGGAGAAAGACTAAGAGACATCCACGCCTCCTGCGGGCCCGCACCATCCCTGTGCCAGACCCACGCTCAGCTCCATCTTCACAAAGCAGGAGGGGGCTTCTGATGTAGCCACGTATTTGCAGACAAGGGTCACTGGCTCCCACAGTCCAAGGAACACAGAGCCTTGAGAATCCAATCCATTCACCTCCTACCAACACCTCAAAACTGCCACAGTCCATGGAGACCGCTGAGCACAGAAGCCCACCTCCTTTGCCCACATGACGGTGGGGGCTGACTCCAGACCCTGTGGCCCGAGCATGGTGCGGGGCTGAGATGGGCACCCCTGGGCTCTGTCCTCCTAAATCAAGCCCTTCAGGACCCAGATTAATGGAGACCAGTCCCTGGACCCTGGGGGTCTCACCCCAGATCCGGGAGGCGCCTGCAGGGAACGCAGGTAGGAACACGGAGGCAGCCGGAGATCCGGCCACAGAGCTGCCTCTTGGTGACCCAGAGTGCCCTGGACAAAGCCTTCTCACTCACACTCCCCTTGCCCCGCTGCCCCGGGCAGGCAGGGCCCGCAGGCGCAGAGAGACCCTTGGCCCACCAGCAGGTGCAGCCAGGGCATCTGGGACTCCTGGATCCCTGCTGCCCTGGGCGGGGCCCACAAATGCAGAGACCCTCGGCCCGCCAGCAGGTGCAACAGGGGCGTCCCGGACTCCTGGATCCCCACTGCCCCGGGTGGGACCTGCAGGTGCAGAGATCCCCTTGGCCTGCCAGCAGGCGCACAGAGACCCTGGCCCGCCAGCAGGGGCGTCCCGGACGCCACAGAAACACCTGAGGCCACAGAAACAGCTGGCCCGGCAGGTTTCCGCTTCCCCGCGTTCTGCACTTCAGCAAGGACACACCGCACAGAGACTGCGCACGACCTGGAGGCCTGGCAGCAAACCTGTGGACATGCCCAGGAGGCGGGCAGACAGCCTCGCACCCGCTACGCCCCACTGTCAACCAAACGAAACTTCCAGGAAGTTCCTTTAAAATTCTAATTTCTGAGCTGCTTTGCTGGAAGGACTCTGAGCTTCTGCAAGGCTGAATGAAAACCAACCTCTGTCCTGTTGCAACGAGTGGCCCTTGGCCAAGGGCCACGGCCCCGCCCCGCGCACACCCGCCCGCCCACACCTGGTGGCTGGCCTGTGTCCCGCGCGCCTGCACCGTGGCCAGGCGGTCGTAGTAGCGGGAGATGGGGTTGTCGTGCTCGATGCCCTTCTTGGTGCAGCGCTGCTTATAGATCTCCACCAGTGACAGCGAGGAGGGGTTGTCCTCCACCAGGCGCATCTGCGGGGACACGGCCACCACGCGGGGAACTGAGGAGAGAGAGGAGACGGCGGGTGAGGTGGGGACCGACCGGCTGCGCACGTCACGCGTGCGCTTGAACACCCGCAGCGCTTTGCAGAGTGGATTTCTCAATTCGCTTATCTTGGGAGATTATGAACTCAAGGGTGAGAGACTTTAGGTCACAAAAGGCTGGACCACGGCGTGGCCAGCAGAGAGCTCTGGACAGGACCAGACACCACGCACGGAAACGTGAAGGGTGACCGCCGTGCTCTCCGGGGCTGGGGAGTCACAGGCAGCCCAGCCCCGCCCCACGTGACATGTTCACGATTCACCCACCACCACTTGCTTCTGTGAAGACCTCGCCTGAGATTTCTGGGTGCCGCCTGAACAAGGTGTCAGGGGCCTTCCTGGGGCTCCTCGACTCCCAGGCGAGCGCCTCAGGTGGTGCCCACATGGCAGGCGATGCCCAGAGCAGATCAAGAAGTTAAAGTCAAAGTTGCTCAGTCGGGTCCGACTCTTTGTGACCCCATGGACTACACAGTCCGTGAAATTCTCCAGGCCAGAATACTGGAGTGGGTGGCCGTTCCCTTCTCCAGGGGCTCTTCCCAACCTAGGGATTGAACCAGGGTCTCCTGCATTGCAGGCGGATTCTTTACCATTCTTTACCAGGGAAGCCCAAGAGATCAAAGATTGTGCTTAAAAACTGTGGAGCACGCCACCAGCAAGCCCTGCTCAGCCGGCGTCCCCCGAGACCGGGTAGGCTCCGGGGCGAGTGGAGACGGCTGTGCGCCCAGCCGGGGCCTGCTTCTCCAGGCGGGTGCTGGTCAGGCGCGGGTTCTGCGGCGCACCGGCAGGGCGTGCCCGGAGGCGGCTCGCGCATACCTGTGAAGAACAGGTGCCTCTTGGTGGTCTCCTTCCGCTTCTCCAGGCAGGGGTTGAGCAGGCGCAGCAGCTGCAGCACGCGCTCCTCCCGCCGCGACTCGGTCAGGCAGGCGTCGTTCATGACCAGGTACGGGTAGATCTTGCCGTTGTGCCCGCGGATGTAGAGCCTCCTGGCGGCCGTGTTGTGCTTCTGCACGATCTCCACCCGGGGCATGAACCTGCCGAGACCCGGGCGCTGACACCACGCCCCGCGCCCACCCCGCCCCTCTGCTTTGAAGAGGGGCAGGACGGGGTGGTTGGTTACCTATGCCCTGCCTTGCTGGTACGGGGACGGGGCGCCTCGGCGTGGGAAAGACAAAAGGGGATTGGAAGAGTGGTGAAGCTGGGGTTTGCGCCGAAGGCCAGGCCTCAGCAGTCAGAGGACACCGGGGACCCCAGAAGCGGGAGGGCCTGGGCCCCTGGGACAGAGGAGCTGCTACCAATGAGCCAGCAGGGGCCTGTGCACCCTCGGGGCTCACAGCAGAGGGGCGGCAAGGGGCCCGCACACCCCCCGGCCGACAGTGGAGGGGAGCGGCAGCTTCCGATCTGGAGGGCCCTGTTAAGGGTCGCCACTTCCCAGCTCACTTTACATTTTAGATGAGATGCAACTCGCTTTGCTCTAAAAAATCTAACTACCGTCTGATTCTGCTTTGAATACTGTGCTTTCAGAGTATACAAGACACTGCAAAGCTCTGCTCTGTCAAGTTCTACAAGCTTCCAGACAGGGTTCCTTTGAGAGCAAGCTTGACTCCAGACAGGGAGCCCAGGGGTTCGACCAGACCCGGGAAAAGTGCCCATGACTCCAATCCGAGGGCCGGCCCGTGTGCTCTCCCAGGGCCAGAGGGGAGGGAGTCCCAGTGTGAATCGCGGACCGCTCTCCCTGGAGCATCTCCCAGGCATCTGCGGCGGGAAGGTGTCAGTGACCCCGGGCCAGCCAGGCGCACTCACCGAGCGATCTTGATGTAGTAATGTGTGGCTTCGGCATCAGAAACTCCCCAGGAATTTCCACCTCGGCCGTCTGTGCTGAGAAGTTGCTCAGAAACCGGCACTTCTCTTCAATGAGGAAGAATTTTGGAAGCTGCTTGGTTTTAGCCTCCAGGATTTTGATCCACTTTTTCAGTTTGGAAATCAGATTATGAAGCTTCATGGATCCTGGAACACTGAAGTCAAAATCTGCAAGATAGAATATGATTAGAAACATTTTCGGTCACCTGGCTGATTTTCAATTCACTGCACCACGACGCCGCCGGCACGGCCCGGGAGCAAACGGCGCGCCTTCCATCTAGTCTCCTTTCTATCTAGTCTGTAATAAAGTGCTGCGAGGGGCAGGACTCCAATCAACAGCACATAAAAATGCCGCCTGGAATAAACGGCGCGGAGCTCTGGGCAGGACACACGGCTGCTCCCACATCGCCCCGTGTCACGCCCATGTGAGCGTTTAACTGTGTACATGTGTCGTCAGTTTCACGACGGCCAATGCACTTCTCTCGTGGGGTTCTTCCTCACAGCGTTTCTCCAGCTTTCCTCTACCATCTCACGGGCGGTCCCGTGACTAGCGAGTGAGCACGGGGGAGGCAGGTCTCTATCCGCCAGGACACAGGGCTGCACTTTCTCAACTCGGGGGCAGGAGGCTGTTGTCAAGGCCAGGCCTGATCTTCATGGAACAGGTTTCTGCTTGTAGTTAACTTTTATTTTGAAATTCACAGGCGCGCCAAAAAACGTATAGGGTGGGCCTCACCCGACACGCGACCTGTGCGTGTTGTGTACACGTGTGCACGTGTGAGATGTGCGGGGGCGCTGTGTATCCCGGAGGCCCCCGTCCACCAGCTCTGAGCCATGCCCGCCTCCCCCACACCGGACGCCTGGCCACTGCTGGTCTGTTCTCCATCGTGACCTCACAAAGGCTTCAGAGTTTAGAAGTGCATGGCAGGAATCCTTCTGAGAGCGGCTTTCTGCATTCAGCACAATTTCTCTTTAGTTCATCCGAGTTGCCGTCGTCAGTTAACGCCGCTTCATCTGCTTTCTGAGTGTGGGAGAGCCACACTGTGTGTCCCATCTGCTTTCTGAGTGTGGGAGAGCCACACTGTGTGTCCCTTCTCCCTGGAGGGGCATCTGGGTGTGTCAGTTAACGCCTCTTCATCTGCTTTCTGAGTTGTGGGAGAGCCACACTGTGTGTCCCTTCTCCTTGGAGGGGCATCTGAGGGGCTCGCGTTTGGGGCCGTCAGCGCTTGGGCACAGCGTTCGCACGTGGGTCCGTCTTCCGTCTCGGGACGACTCTCCGGAGCTGCCTTCCCCCTGCTCACAAACGTGGAGCTGGAGCCAGGGCTGCGATGCTGCTGGGGGCGGAGGGGCAACCCTCCCGCGCTCTCCAGGCCAGAAGCCAGGGCGGACACAGGGTCGGGCCCTGGGGTGTGGGGCCAGAGGGGCTTGCTGCGGGCGTATGGTGCTCAATTGCAGCTGGCGGTGGGTCGGCGCCTCGAGGCTGGCCCTATTTCAGGTTTCAGCGCCGGTCATTTTTTCATGTCAGAATCCAGATGTGTTCCACCTCTAACGCTCTATTTCAGACTACGTTTGGTTGTAGATACAGATACACTAAGTATCATTTCTCAGTAGTATAGAACGGCGTCCACAAGACTTCCATGTCAGACACCTCTGTTTGCCGTGAGGGAGAGACCACATGCGCTCCAGCTCCGGGGGTTGCGGCCTAGCCTGCGTGAGCCTGGGGGACAGGGGTCCCTGATGGGGACCACCAAGAGGTCACAGAGAGAGGTGGGGCCAGATCCATGCTCCTGCGGGTCCAGGACACGTGAGAGCCCCTTCCCCATCCTCCTGATGCCAGAGCCACCACCAGGGGGACCCCTGCCCCTCACCGTGGGGCCGGCACCTTCGGGTCTTACTGCCTCACCTGACCCTGTCCAGTCTTCCACAGAAACCTGGCAGTCAGTGGGACTGTGCCCTAAAACCCTGTGTCTACCCTGGCTCCGATTTCTTTGACTTCTCCCTGGAGGGAAGGCCGTGCGATCTCGGGGCAGGGAGTGGCCCGTTTCCTTACAGTCTAACCCGGCCACCCGGTGCTGCGTTCCAGAAAAGCACTGGGGCGGTGAACTGGGACGGGCAGGATGGAGGAGCGGGGTGAGGGGCCGCTTCCCCGGGTAGGGACTCACCGGTGGTGAACTGGCTCTTCAGCTTCTGGAAGACGGGGTCCTGGGCGGTGGCCTGGGCACGCCGGGCCAGGGACTCAGAGGCGGCGCTGGAGAACATGGTGGACACGTTGGACACGTTCTCCAGGCCCACCCCGAACGTGCTCACCAGCTTCTTGACGAAGTTGAGGGTGTGCGGCGTGATCTTGGCGTCCGACACTGCTCCGCTCTTTTCAAACGCCACGGAGTAGCACTTGGCCAGGCCCTGCTGGAGCTGCCTGAGGACCTGGAAGACAGACACACAGTGGCCTCGCACAACAGAGCTCTGCGCTCGAGCAAGCTGCCCGCCACCCACTGGGCACCCGCCCAGCCAGCCCCACCACAGACAAAGCTTTCGGGGCGCCAGTGTGCAGAACCAGGGCAGAAAGTGCCCTGGACGCTCACGCCACGAGCTACGTTCTTAACAGCAAGGAACAGCCGTCCCGAACGTTAACACAAGCCCCACAACCCCACACTTTGCGTCACGCACACGCCCCTCTGTTGTTCAAGGAAAAGCCTATGTCAGATCACGTCCATGTACTGCGCACACACAGAGTAACACAGCACTAACGAGGGGGCCTCGTGGCCAAGCAGACGACAAACGCCTGTTATTTATCACCACCCACCGAGGTGGCAGCCCGAGAACCAGCTCTGGCCCCTGGAGATGATGACCCCTGAGATGACCTCTGCCCACATCCCGCTGCTCCTTGGCCAGTGGTGGGATTTCAGCGGTTAGGTTCAGACAAGTGAACAAAAGAAGCGTTTTAAGGGCAGCAACGGCTTTCTGAATGTCGCCTTCGTTTGAAGTCTTCTGCTTTGGCGGTGACGACGGCACCAGGGTGCAGACGTGGAGCCTCTGCGGCTCCATCAGCCAGTCCACCCAGAAGCGCACGAGCGGGGAGCTCGTGTGGACAGGCTGCGTCCGCGAGGGCACCCGGACCCACGCCCTCCGCGGCACGGGCCCCGCCGCCTACCTCCTCGTGCCAGTTCTCCCGGAACCAGACCATCTGGTCGACGATGCCTTCCAGGGAGGACAGCAGCGTCGGGTGCAGCTCCCGCTGCATGTGCATGATGCGGCTGCAGCGCCACATGGGGGCCGTGGCTCGGATGGGCCCTGGATCTGATGCAGAATGGGACTGGTTACCCACTGAGCTGGGCTGCTGCTGTCCAGAATCTGAGAGCAACACACACAACGCCAGTGTCAGCGCCGAGCTGACCCAGGGCAGAGTCGGCGCGCCGAGGACCCCCGGCCAGAGGAACGCTGGTTCCTGCCGGCGTGGGACACACCCCTGGGGCTCCCGGGGCTGCGAGGCAGGCGCCCTGTCCCAGGTGCAGCGCCAGCAGAAGGCGCACGGGGCAGGGTGCGAGGTGGGCGTGCGACTGCGGTCCAGGTGGGGGCGCGGGCGCCTGGACTCCCTCTAGCTGCAGTGGGAGTCTGAGCTTTTTTTTTTAAGGTCTGACAAAATATTTCACAACTCATTCTTTGTGTTATAGCTCCGAGAATCTAGAAATGTGCTTTCATCAAGGAAAGCCAAACCACAGGTACAAAAAGACATTAAAAACAAAGCTAGTTGCTACGTCAGAAATGTTACAGAACTCCTGATGCTCATTTTTTAAAGCTTTAGCTCACTTAGAACAAAAGCCCTTAATTTTCAATTTACCCAAACTCCAATCTACCTAGCTCGCCAGGAGGTTGGCACGAAGACCCACCCCACACAGCACCGGGAGCTGCCACCACCGTCGGGAGGAGGGAGTCACCTTCCTGGAAAGGCTCTGGCCTCGCAGTAAGTGTGAATACATATTAAAGATGCAGGAAGCAAGCGGTGCTTTAACTGTTTGGAGAGCACCATGCTTAGTGGGTAACTGAAACCATTAAGTAGGTTATTTCTCTACATACCACAGTAATCATTACAGATTAAAAACTTCTATTTTGAATAAGTTTTTACATTTGGTTAAGATTGATTTCTTTTTCTTTAGGCTATACCATGTGGAAATGGGATCTCAGTTCCCTGGCCAGGGATTGAACCCGTGACCCCTGCATTATGAGCTCGAAGTCCTAACCTCTGGACCAGCAGAGAAGTCCCAGGTAAGACTGATCTCTATGCGGATTCTTCTGACAGCTGAAGGTACTATTCCTTGTAACACAGTATGTGGCATCTGAACTGTTTATCAGAATGCATTTATAACTAATGAGATAAGTTCAACTTTTGCTTTTTGATTAGTCATTCAGTTGTGTCCACTCTTTGCAGCCCCATGGACTGTAGCCAGGTTCCTCTGTAAGATTTCCCAGACAAGAATACTGGAGTGGACTGCCATTTCCTCCTCCAGGGCATCTTCCCGACCCAGGGATCGAACCCACAGCTCCTGTCTTGGCAGGCAGATTCTTTACGGCTAAGCCCCCTGAATTTCACACACTTTTTCCTACGTAGGATGGAATCACTGGAGTGGATGAACACCTTGTCACACTACGGTGAAGGAGAGCCAGCAACCCCTAGCAGGTCAGGTTTCGTCTTCCCGCCCCAGTGTCCTCCCAGCGTCTGAGCACAGACGGGCCCACGGGCTGCGGGGAGCCGCTGGCGGGCCTCTGCTGGTGACAGCGGGAGCCAGGACACCCCGGGGACCCGCCCCGCGGCCCCAGCAGACCTACCGCTCTTGTAGCGCTCGCGCTGCTCTATCTTCAGCGTCAGGTACAGGGTCCGGATGGGGAAGTACACGGCCTGGGGATACACGCGTCCCACCTGCTCAGAGAGAGTCAGTTGTGAGTGGGAAGGGGCCTGCACCCGGCCGACACCACCGACTTAGCACAGACAGGAGGCTGGACTGAACAGCAAGGCCAACGTCCAGTTTAGCCGGAAAAGACCCAGGCAGGAGCAGCCTGGTGTAGTCCATCAGTCTCGCCAACCCAAGACTCTTCCTGGCAGAGCAACCTCACTGTCCTCTGATCTAACCCGAGGGTTACAGACACTCGAGCGCCTGCCTCTCAGGCCGACGACAGAGAACACAGAACGACAGCCATCTTCGTTCACCAGAACTGAGCGCGGGCCGACGACGGGGCTCCCCGGCGAGTCACTTCACTCTGGGTAACTGCAGGACGCTGGGGACCGGCCTGTTTCTTTTAGGTAAGGAATGCCAGTTTTGGTCAACTAGAGTTCTACGGCTTCTTCTGAAGGGCTGAGCAGACATTACCCAGCTTGGCCACTGGCTGCAGGGAGGCTGGCTAACGTATGTTAAGAGATGTCCAGTGAATGATGATACCAAGTAGAATCTACATCTTTGACAGATCAACTCCAAGTGAAGTACCGGTACCCAGGTACCCAGAACACAGCCGCAAGCGCTCAAGAAGAATGAAACCACTTCTGGGTGCCATGTAGATGCCGTTCATGAACGGGCAGCGAGCAGCGTGCCCCCAGGTGCGTGGTTACAGGTTCACGTGTGAGAGGTTACATACAGCCTCTGTAACTTGATAAAACAAAGCGCCATCAAAGGCACCAATCCCAGACCAAACGGTAGCCACATGGCCCCTGTTTAGGCCCCTCCCCTACCTCTCGGCCTCAAACATGGGTCACGAGAGCCTCTCCACAGGCCCAATCCCCCCAGCCTGCCCCAGTGCACACGACTGTCCGCCTCCAACAGCCGCAGCCGGACAGCTGGACCAAGAGCAACAGACCCCACAGCCCGCTGAGCTTTCTTCGGGCTCAGAGAGCCCGGCCCAGCCCACGACGGGCAGTCAGCCGTGAGCACTGACCGGACACCGCGCTCGGGCAGTGACCCGAGTGCTCGCCAGGGACCCTGCACTTTAACAGGAGGCGTGCTTTACATGAGCTTTACGCGGCGTCCGGATGCCGTGAGCCCTGCGGGGCACTGCCCGCCAGCCCCGCTGTGCCCTCCAACTACCGCCACCTCTGCTTACACCAAGCGACAGCCAGCCGTGTGCACCGCCCACCCACCGGAGCTTCAAAACTCTGAGCGTGCTTACTTTCTTTCTTGGAAAGAAGGATGTGAAAGGAAAACACTTCGTGACCCAGAGGCCTTGCGGTTCCCACCTGGCTAATCAGGTTCAAAAGCAGCTTTCCCTCGGATCCGACCAGACAGGTGAGCAGCTGCGGGATCCAGGCCAACCACTGGATGGGCGGCACGCCGATGCAGTACTTGTCCACGGCATCTGCCAGAGTGTTCTTGTCGTCGTCAAAACTCAGAAGCCACAGCACCTAAGACCGAAGGGAAGTCAGAGAGCTGAACCAAAGTCTCCGGTTCCGGTCAGCGGGCGTTCCCCCGACATTAAGTCGCCCCCCGGGGCACCTTTCCTGGCATCACGGGAAACGTGGGCAGAAGGCCCAACTGTGTGATGAAGCTTCACTGTAAAGCTCACAGACAAAGGGCGCTGAGAATTAAATAGCTTTCATCAAGGTGGAGCTTTAATGCCAGCTAGTAACTGATCTAGCGGTGGTCATGTGGACCCCAAGGGGCTCCAGCTGTTATCCACACTTGCGATCTCCCCAGAACAAAGTGGGCTTCTGCTCAGATCTCAGACGACCACCACCACCCTAGCGCGAGGCCACCACCTGCTGGCAGTCGGCTGCCAAGAGGCGTCTGGAACTATTTCATCCGCAAGAAAGCACATCTCAAGTTGGGCGGTGAGGCGGCTTCTCGGCATTGCTGCGGTCGAGCTGTGTCTACAGTCGGCTTTCGCTACTTGGACGCGCAATCCAAACTCTGACAGTAAATCAAGGAATTCTAAAAACTCCTAACCTCTATTGGACAAAGTAAGCGGAATAACCTATTCTTAAGTTATCTGCAAGAATGGATTCTGGGTTGTACGGATGTGTTTCCTGGGGAAGCCAAGAGGGTGCAGGCTGGGAGGGTGCTCGGGCTCAAGCAGCCACCCGCTGGGCACAGGTGGAGACAGCCCTGTGCCCAGGGCTGCAGCGGGGTGCCCGGGGCGACCTCGCCCTGCAGGAACCCAGGGGACTCAGCGTCACCTGTGCCCAGAGCCGCCCGGCTCCGGCCTGCGTGCATGGTCCCGGGAGTGAGGCCGGAGCCTGAGGCGTGCGGGAGGGCGCGCTCCTGGCGGAGCCCTCGCAGTCTGCAGGAAGCCCCGTCCAGTGGGAGGCCCACAGCCACACCAGACCTGAGCTCTAAGACCCACCCACAGTCCAGGTTCAGATGTGCCGCTGAGAAGTCCTCTGACCCCAAGAACGTCCAGGCTTCCACTTTGCAGCTTTAAACAGAACCTAGGGACTCTGTGCTGCCTCATGCCCAGCACGGACCAGGAGGTCACTGAGCTTCCATCCCAACTAAAGGTTCCCGGGAAGGTCTCTGGCTGAAGCGAGTTCCTCCGGCCTCACCTTGGCCAGGTACTTCCTCGACTTGCTCTCGTTCTGGTGCCGGCACGCGTGCAGGTAGCAGGTGATGGCGGACACGCCGAGATGCAGCTGCCGCTCCTTGACGAAGATGTTCTCCAGGTAGTCGCCCCACATGGCCCAGGCCTTCACCAGCACGTCGTGCATCTGCACGGCCGCAGAGAATGCTTTGTTCGCTTCCTCAGACCTAGGAGGACACAAATGGAGACTGAACACCACGGAATAGAAAACCAACTGGCGTAAAGTGACTAATTCGGTGGCAGCTGGTACAGTTAAAATGCCGTGTGCCCACCACCTCTACGGAGGCTGCGAACGCCGTCATCACCCCCAAGGGGACCCCGACCCACGAAGCACCACTCCCCACCACCTGACCCCCAGCCTCGGTAGCCGCCCACGGGGCTGCTGCCGCTCTGTCCCGTGGACTGACCACCGCGCGTCTCACGTGGACGGACCCACGGACGGCGGCTTTTTGTGTCTAGACTTTTCAATCAGCCTCAAGTGTTTTTGAGGTTCATCCACGCTGACATTTCATGTCAACACTTCACTCCCTGGAGAAGGAGATGGCAGCCCGCTCCAGTATCCTTGCCTGGGAAATCCCATGGACAGAGGAACGTGGCGGGCTACCGTCCATGAGGTCACAAGAGAGTCAGACATGTCTTCACAACTGAAAAACCACCACCCCTGCCAAAAGGTTTAAAGTAAAACATAATGTATGTATCTTGCACAAAGTCAGAAATAGTCAACCCGTATTTAAGAGCTGTGCTATGTACGCTAATCCAAGAGGGTCTGGTGATCCCTGCGATGAAAGAAACATGAGGTTTATGTCTGCCGGGGAGAAACGGCAGCATCTCGGCCACTGTGGGTCGCCCTGGCAACATCCCATCCAGCTCCCAATTACTTAGATTGTTGAAGCAAAGACAATTTGGTTTAATGAACACAAAACTGCTTTCACAGTCTCAAAAGGTTTACAGTGATATAAAAAGGCAAGCATAGAACCGCACAGTTATAATACAAGTGGTAAGTAACAGGTATGCTACCAGATTTAGACGAGGGGGTGATTAATTTTGGAGTCGGACGGGCTTAAGAAGGCCTTAGGGAAGAAGTCATGTTTGAGCTGGGTTGTGAAGGACGATGGAGTTCACCAGAACTCAGGATGAAGGATGGTAATGATCCTGCAGAGAGCTCTCACAGCCGGTTAGTCTAGCGTGGAGCACTCTGACGGGGGGCAGGCAGGAGAGGTGGGTGTGTGCCAGATCACCGAGGGCCACCGAGCTCACGAGAGAGACCAGGGCGCGGTGAGGAGCCAGGGCAGGGTTTCGAGCAGAATAGTGGGGCGATCCTTCTGAGACAAATCTGACCACTCTGTGACCATGTGGAGAATGTGCGGGAGAGTGAAGAAGCTGGAGGCAGTCAGGAGGCTTGAACTGAGGCAGTCGCGAGTGCGTGTGGGGTGGGTATGTTTGAGAGGTATGCTGGGGAACTGCACGGACTTGATTTCATAATTAAGTGAAAGAGAATGTGTGTGTGTGTGTGTGTGTGTGTGTGTGTTAGTCACTCAGTTGTGTCCAACTCTTTGCAACCCCATGGACTGTAGTCGGCCAGGCCCCTCTGTCCATGGAATTCTCTAGGCAAGAATACTGGAGCGGGTTGCCGTTTCCTCCTCATGGGGATCTTCCCGACCCAGGGATAAAGCCTGGGTCTCCTGCATTGCAGGTAGATTCTTTACCATCTGAGCCACCAGCGAAACCCAAAATGAAGGGGTGCAAAGCTTTAATCATTTAGAAAAATGTTAGCTATCTTTTTAATATTGTTGACATTTAAAGTCATTTAAGCATCAGATCGGCTTAGGTAAAACTTAAACACACTTCTAATGAAGGTAATATTTTCAAAGCATGAAAAAAATCACTGCCTAAAATGTCACAGATCTGCTATTTGAATTCAGATTTACCAGCCTTATTTACAGTAATTTTCATATAACAAGAGTTTCAACAGATAAAAAATTCAGACTGCTATAGCATCTTTGAAATGGAATATCCTACAGTTTTAAAAATCATGGTTGTATTTTTTATTATTCTTGAGCTTTCATTATAAAACTCATGTCTGTCCACATACGAGCCATGGCTGAACCTCTGGATCAAAGATTTCAGAAGAGAATTCAGCAACATTCTTCATCCACACAATCTGCTCACCACAAAAAGCCTGGCCCCCTCTGCCCGTGATGGAGCATGGAATTTTCAGGTCATTCAAGGGGTCCCTTTCTGTTAAAAAAGGCTTTTAATTATTACTAGTAAATAAAAGTTAATTATTTCCTAGTGGCTCAAACGATAAAGAATCCGCCTGCAATGCCAGAGACGTGGGCTCGCTACCTGGGTTGGGAAGATCCCCTGGAGGAGGGCGTGGCAATCCACTCCAGTGTTCTTGCCTGGAGAATCCTCATGGACAGAGGAGCCTGGCGGGCTACAGTCCATGGGGTCTCAAAGAGTCGGACACAACTGAGCAACTAAGCACAGCAACATATTAAAGAAAATAGTCCTTCATTCGTTTCCACGCTGGATGATATTCTGCTGTCTGTACACACCACATTTTGCTCACCCAGCCATTTGAGTAGTTTCGATCTTTGCTACTGTAAACAGAACTCTGTGAACCTTCATGAGTGACCACCTGCTTGAGCTCCTGTTTTCAACTCTTTTCCATAAATACCTAGGAGTGGAATTGCTGGGACAAAATTCTTCGTTTATAGTTTTTTGAGGACCCATCACACTGGTTTCCAGTTGGTTGACCCCTCCTCTAAAGCAAGAATCATCTCCACAAAAGGGATCAACTCTATTCCCAAGACGGCACACCGAGAAAATGGGGCAATGAATCTGTTATTGGCAGTTCCACGGTGAAGCGACTCATAGTGAAAAAGTACCACACTCAAGCCAGCTTTCTGATCCGGCTGCAAGTTACTACTTTCCTAGAGATACAAAAGCTGAACACCATGTCTGATGACTGATGCCAACTCATGTCAGTTTCTAGCTTCATCTTCACATTGCTTTTAAGTTACAAACAACTATTTAAATAATCTGATGAGTCTTTCTCTCACCCGCCACCTATATAACATACATACTTGTTAATCTGGGCCAGGAACATCCCCTTCAGTGCATAAAATTCAGCCGTCATCTCTTTCGTGAAGTATTTTAAGTTTGTAGATTCAATAACTTCAAGGCCCTGTTTGTAAAAACAGAAAGGTTCTTGAACTTGCTAGACACTCATTGAAAACCTCATTAAAATATTGATCCAGGCAGTTAAGTCCTAAAGGTCACTGACAAATATATTTTAAACTGATGAGGCTTGCCTACCTAGAATATTTGTTGACTGACAAGGAGTATTTAAACCGAACCACTAAACACAAATTCAGTTCCAGACACCTTAATGGTCTCATTTTTTTCCAAAGCTTAGATATATTGTCAGTTTCACTGTTTTTTATTAACTTTCCTCTGAACATAGCCCAAACCTACCATATACCCTCACAGTCCTGCAGTATATGGCAGATTAGAGACCGTGGCATAGAGTTCAAATATTCAAGTGGCTTCCTGTCCCTTTCTCGTTCTGGCAGAACTGCTCCCGAGACCAATGAGTCCTGTAGCGGTCCAGTCCCTTTCCCTGTCGTCTGAGCCAGGAGCTGGCCCAGGGACCGTCACTGCCAGGGCAAGGACGGGCACTGGGTCCACCGGGCACCCTACCTGCATACACTCGTTCTTGCCCATGACGCCTGCCAGCTGGAGGTAGCATTTGACCTGCTGCCGAATCTTCTGGAAGCAATCCACAATAGGGACGGTGGGAATGGTGTGGATACGACTTAATATATCCAAAGCCACATTGACCAGGCCCTGCTTCCGGGCAATTTTTCCATACTGGATGATTGCTGAAGCCGACGCGTGAACCCCAAGCATAGCATTGTTTGAACTTGGGTCGTGCTGAGAACTGTTTTCATATGCAGTTACAATAGCTGGAGAGGAAAGAAGTGACATTGCAGTCTAGGTCAGACATTTCTCAGTTTAAGGCTTAAATAAAAAATGAAAACAAACACAGAGTGGCTTATGAACATGGGAGGCTCTGTGATCAGCCTGTGTTACTCTTCCTCACATTTGCATCAGCAGGATGACCCAAGAAGCACTAACTCCTCAGTGGAGAATCACCCTCTTGGCTAAGGCTGCTCTGGATAAAAAGAGGCCTGGCAGGTCTAGGGGAAGCGGCAGAGGGGCCCAGGGAAGCTGAGCAAGGCTCCACCCAGCCCCCGAGAGCAGGTCTTGGGAGTGGGGGGGGCCTTCAGAACAAAAGGGCCACAGCCCAGAGCTCTGATCCCACTGGTCCACGCCCCCGGTGCCAACAGGCAGCTGCTTGGCAGCAAGTCTGTCCTGGGTGGAAAAAGGCAACAAACAGGGAGGGAATTCTTCCCCTCTTTCACCACCTTCACTTTACCCTCGTCATACCAACCACCTCTACCACCCCTGCCAAGAAACAGAAGGTTCGATAAAAGAAAGAACAACAAAGAAAGAACAAACAGAAAAGCACAACCAAGACATGAAACCAGAACAGCGGGTGTCTGGAAAATTACATGGTGGAGGCATGCCGGACCAGGCGGGTTTACCCTGGTAATGGTGCTGCCGCCACATGAACACGCCGCTCCAGTGGGACAGGTCGTCCGGCACGATGGGCAGCCGGTTCCGCCACGTCTTCACCACCGTCTTCATGTCGTGCAGGCTGCTGTTCCTCCCCAGGTTGCTGGGCTGCAAGCCTGCGTTGATCTGAGCGGCCTCCTGCAGCTCGATGATTTGCTGGGCTGCCTACGGGGGCCAGGGTGAGAGAGCCCACGGTGAGCGGGGCGCGAGGATCGGGTGAGGAAGGCAAGCCAGAGCCGACCCGGAGTGTCTTCTGTGAAGGGCCCAGGATTCGAGGGGATGCTCTGGGGTTTACTCAGATGCGGCATCTGACTGATTCCACGCCTCACACACGACTCTCGGGATACCAGCCCCCACACTCTCAAGGCCGCCGTCTCTGGCGGCTGGGATACTAGAGCCTGGAGAACAGCGGGGTCCACACCGCCCCCTCCCATCCCCACAACTATCCCCCTGCCCTCCCTCTGCCCCCCGCTGGGTGTGGCTCTCGGTAGGTCTTCAACAAGGCCTCCTGCCCTCAAGCTTTCCTCCGTCAACATCTGAACCCCAGGGCCACGTCAATCATCTCAAACACAGCTCTGACGCTCTCTCCCGGCTGACATGTGCATTCTCACCACCCCCGACCCTTTACACCCAACACATGCTGCTGGCTGCAAATGCGGGTGCCCCTGGAGCCCCTCTCGGCTGGGGGTAGGGGTGCCCCCTTCCCAGAAGGGCCCCCTCCCCCAGGAAGGGCCCCCCAAGAAAGACGCCCCTCCCTCCAGGAAGGGCCCCCTCTCCCCCCTGGAGAACCCCCTCCCACCAAGACGGGCCCCACCTGGAGCAGGGGCTGTCTCTTATACACATCTCTTTCTGATCCGGCTGCAAGTTACTACTTTCCTAGAGATACAAAAGCTGAACACCATGTCTGATGACTGATGCCAACTCATGTCAGTTTCTAGCTTCATCTTCACATTGCTTTTAAGTTACAAACAACTATTTAAATAATCTGATGAGTCTTTCTCTCACCCGCCACCTATATAACATACATACTTGTTAGGGAGCCGCCGCCACTCGCGGATGGCCAAGCTGCTGGCCATCTCCACCAGGCGCTCGATGAAGCTCAGCTGCTGCTCCTCGGGGTGGCAGATAGCCAGGTACCCGCGGTACATGTTGACCTTCCAGGCCATCTCCTTCGGACAGCTCACCTCTACCTGGTGGGGAGAGCATCACACGGAGGCAGTGGGTATACTTCCTCTCAGCGCAGAGTCAAAAAGCAAACTTTTGGGTGGCTAGTTATGCAAAGCAGTAAAGAGCAATTAAGCTGCAGACAGACACTCATTTTCTCTGGAGAAATAGCGCATTAGATATTTTTCTGAACACTCTCCTTTCCCAAACATCAAAGTGTGGCCAACCTCTGGCTACAAAGCCTTGCCACAGGCTCCTTGCTTTAAGATCACTTTTAGTTCCAAAAAGGGGAAACTGATGAGATTCTGTTATGACAGACCAGGTGAAAAACCTACAAAGTCGGCCAGGGAACTTCAAAAGCCTTAAATACTTGCTCATCTCCACTCTGCTAAGTATCAGTACAATTTTGAATTGTCTCCAACTCACACTGTTATCCTGAGAAATCAGTCTAACTTGCTCCACTTCTAAGAATATGAGTGAACCTTCACAAACTTTACTGTCATTTAAGTCCACGTTTATTATCCACTGCAAAATGTTCCCCAGATCTCTCTCGCATCCTGGTTATCAGTTCTACTGATGAAGCAGACGGAGCCCAGAGCATCCTATTTGCCCCCTAAGCTGAGGCGGAGGCTCCCGGTGTGCCCTGGAAGTCCTGTTTACCCAGCACCTTCCAAAGAAGGTGTCAGAACTCATTGCATCTTATCAACCTTTGACTTATCAGCATTTTAAAACTCTTATCAGCATTTTAAAAACTGTAAATAAAACAAAGTCTTTTCAAAAATAACCTCTTTGTATATAAGAAGATGAAAGAACACAAATATTCTGGAAAGAATTTTGCAGGACTTGCTGTAACAACATCAGTAAGACATTCATTCGGAAGCACCTCTGGAAGTGACAATGGAAATGACGCTCAGAGCCGCGGCTCTCAGTCGGCGGGGCGAGAGCCGTGATGGTCAGGGCGACGCGCTGTCCTGGCACCGGCCCGTCTGCTGACGTCCGACCCTGGAGCAGTCATGTCCGCGGCCCCTCCTGCTTCTCAGTAACCCAATCGGGAAGAAACTCAGGGAGGCAAACTTGGGAACACAACTCCTTCCTGCAGGGATCTTTATGATCACAACCTACCGTCTCATATCTTCCGGACTTAAACACTAGTTAAGATGGGACTTGTTCAATCACACCTACTCTCTGGAACATTAAGAACAACAGCATCTCATTTTTCCTCTGCTGGAAAATATTACCTCATTTATTAAATCGAACCAAGAAATTATGGGGCAAGCAGCCCCATAATTGTAAGACATAAGAGAAAGATTTTTTTTGAAGCACTGGTAAATGAGTAAATAATTCAGTACTATCAAAAACATTTGAAATTAATTTCTTAAAGATTACCCATAGTGCTCATTAATATACTCTGAGCTTTTTCCAACCAGTAAGTGCCTTAAAACTGGGGGAAAATAATCAAGAACTTGTAAAAGAAGAAACTCATCTGTCAGACTTATGGGCAGTAAGATACTGCACACACCCTGCTAAGTGAGACCTCGGAAAGGAGAAAAAGAAACAGAGTGAGCTATAAATATTTTGATATTGATATAAAATAAAGCAGAATATTTATCAGAATAAAGGACATTAAAAATAAATTAAAAAGAAAAAAAAAAAAACCACCAATGGTAGATGCAACCTGTCAGTAAACTATTTTTGTTTACTCACATAGTGACTGGTTTACCTCTCAGAGTAACTCCCTGCATCAGAGGAGCCATCTCCTGGTTCCCACCTGAAAGTCCAGACCCGGGCTCTATAACCTCCCTATGGTTAATGGTTTGTGACTATTTCAGTTCCTGCACCTTCCGCAATTTGTTCAAAAGCAGCAGCAGTGGCAAAATAAGCACGGGAGCCACAACACGGGTAAAGTTTTACGTCAGTCCTTTCAAACACAGTGGTCTGTAACCTCCGTGTGCTCTGAGCCGACACATCAAGAAAGGAAAATCACTGGTGTGACTGGAAATCCGCCCTCATCAGGCAAAGGGACAGGGTGAGAGCAGGGCTGCAGCACAAACCCCTGAGCCCCGTGGGAAGGACACCACAGGGCAAAGGTTAAAGCCTGAGCGGGAAAGGGGCGCCGGGGAGAGGACAGGAGGGGAAAGCGCGAGCCACAGGCACGGCTGTGTCGGCGGAGGCGAGGCGCTGGCAGGGACGGGGGCTCGGGCGGCAGAGCTGGGCCGTCAGCCCCGGCTGCCCACGGCCCGCAGAGGCTCCCAGGACGAGAGAGACCTGCGCCTCGGTGCCCACTCTCCTGTCTCGCACTGAACTCCTCCAGATGGAGTATAACTTCTGAAAAACGTGTAGCTCAACCAAGTTAAGGGCATGACACGCTACCACTTCCGTAATGCGAGATACGCTTTGACCGTGTGATGCCGCTTTTCACGCTGCGATCTCACCGACGGCCCGGCCCCGCCCTGGCACTACACTCACACCGGCAGCGCCTCTGCCAACCAAATCCACCAGCAGAACGGCCTCTGTTCTTCCCAGTTTCTCAAGCGTCAGAGTCTCCACACCTGAGGCTTACTGTAACTGAAGCATGAATAAACTAGGTTATCATTTATTCCGTAATGCGAGATACGCTTTGACCGTGTGATGCCGCTTTTCACGCTGCGATCTCACCGACGGCCCGGCCCCGCCCTGGCACTACACTCACACCGGCAGCGCCTCTGCCAACCAAATCCACCAGCAGAACGGCCTCTGTTCTTCCCAGTTTCTCAAGCGTCAGAGTCTCCACACCTGAGGCTTACTGTAACTGAAGCATGAACTAAACTAGGTTATCATTTAACTCAGACTCAGGAAAGATGTTCGTGAAAACCAAAAGTAACTCTTACTTCCCAGAAGCTCTCTTGCATCTGCCAAGGTGCCCTGCATGATGCAAGTGAAGGGAGACCCCCAGAGACTTGGGGCTTTGGAGAAAGGGCCCCCCGTGCCTGCAGAGACTGTACCCTGAGCGTGGACAGGTCATGCTGTGGGAGGTACGGTCCTCACCTGCACCAGCGCCTCCTTCATGGCGGCCCAGTTGGACACCCGCCAAGCACACTCCAGGACCAGGTAAGGGTTGATGTGACCTTTGGACTGGCCGTACTCCGTCAAGGCTTCCCACTGGTTCAGCTCCTTGGAACACCTGGACACCAAGGACCGGCCTGAACTCAGTGATTTTAAGCCACTTCCATTACACAGAAAGGAAAAGATGTTTCCCCCAACAGAGAAGGGTGGGCTTTTGCGGGGTGCCGCAGTGCCAGGGACACTGAAGTAGGGGCCCCCCTGGAGCAGCATCCCACAGCAGAGGAGAGCTCCGGGCCAGCGGGGGCCGGACTCAGTCACTTTCTCCAACACACACTCAAGCACCCGAGCCTTTACCAGCTGTTCTCGACTTTTGTTTGTACTTTTCTTTGTGGGGCCATAAAGAGAGCAGCAAAGTCCTTTTCTAAGAATACTTGTCGGGAAACTTCAGACTTTCTGCCGGCTCCCCCCGGTGACCCCTGGCCGCGTCCCCGCTCCGCTCACCGGATCCAGTGGTCCTCCCAAAGCTGGTACTCGGGGAAGACGGCGGGGGACGCGCTGCCCCTCTCGTGCTCCTTCTTGGCTTTATCCATCGCCTTCTCGTACGACTCTTGCGCCTGCAAAGTTAGCGGCGCTTTCAGACTGCTGCTTAACGAGCCACTGCTGCACGCCCGCGGCTCACTTACTCAGGGCAAGCCGGATCGCGGACCTGGGGCCGTTTCGGGCTCTCCGCACCTCCACCCAAGAACGAGAGTGGACGAGCTGGCGCCTGAGTCCCCGCCCCGAGCAGAAGCGGCGGGACTTCGCGCAGGTCGCCACCGTCAGGGACGGCAGCCGGGCCACAGCTGTGGCTCTGCTTCTGGAATTTCTGCGGCTCGGCGTGCTACCCGCGGCTGCAGCCATGCTCAGCGACCCCACTGCCGAGCAAGGACGGGCAGGGGAACTAAACTCTCACGCTCCACCAACCCCAACAGGACCGGGGACTGCAGACCGGAAGCGTCCACACCGGCTACGCTGACAGTAAAGAGCTTACGACTGAGCGTCAACCTTCACGTCTCTCAAACTGAGACTGTAGTCTCAGAGAAATCAGGAGACTTCTCATTTAGACAGGAACTGCCTTGAGGCCGCAACACTGCAGCCTCCGTGAGCGCCCTCCACCGCCCACGAGGCCCGGCGGCTCCCCGGCGCGCTACCTGCTCGAAGAAGCCGTGCTGCTCGAAGGCGATGGCCGTGGCCGTCTCCGAGTGCTTGCAGCGCTTCTGCCACAAGCCGGCCCACATGTCCTCCTCTTGCAGCAGAGAGTAGAGCTCCGCAAGGGAGTCCAGGATCTCCTGGAACAGAACGCGGGCTCCCAGTGCTCGGGGCGGCGGGGGGACGACACCGTGTTTCCCCGACAGGGCGACGGCACGGCCCCTAATCTGCCGCCACCGTGGGTGCGGGAGTGAGGAGAGGCGCCTCAGGACATGTGAGCAGGCCGGGGCTGGGGGGGTGCCTCAGGACGT
>SJYC01045776.1:0-48091 GCA_006408675.1 Madoqua kirkii
GGCGGGTGAGCCGGGGAGCAAGGCCCACCTGCTGGGGTGGAGTGATGCTCTCCTGCTCGTAGAACTCGGCTGTCTGCTTGGGCTTGATCTGCAGGCTCAGCCCCTTCTCGAAGGCCTGGTGCTCCAGCATCAAGGTGGAGCGGAACCAGAGGTTGTGGGTCTTGCCCAGGTACTTGAGGACGCAGGGCCGGATGGGGATGGGCGGGACGCACTGGGACATGGCCTCCACAAAGCAGTTGAGGGCGCTGGGCTGGCAGTCCCGCTGCACCTGGTGGCTGCCGCTGCACAGGAACGGGCTGATCTCGCCCGCCAGAGCCTGAAGCCCGAGCACACGTCGGGGTTGGCCGGGGCCTCGGGCGAGCACCCGCCCGCCTTCGCGCTCCCCCGGCGTCTGGCATGCGTGTGATCGGTGACCCACACCTGGATAACACTAGTTTCCTCAGCCTTTGAAACTTCATCAAGAGTTTCTTCCACGAACACTCCTCAAAAGCTAAAACTGCACTTTTCAAAAGAGGATTTAAAGAAAACACAGACTCACATGCTGCTGTCTGTCAGACAGGATCTTCCACAGCCTGGGGAAGAGCTGGACCCACGTCTTCTCGGCCAGCGTGGTGGAAATGTGGCAGAGCTGGACGAAGGCGCCGAGCAGGGCTCCCGTCTGCAGGGGGAGAGACCGTCTGGCGCCGGGCCCCCGCCACGCGGGTGCTGCCCGAGCTCCCTGCCCAGGACGCAGGACCACCCACTCTACCCGACGCTGCTCCACTGCCCGATGTTCAGAACCTGAACAGATGCCGTGCAGAAGTGAAGCCCGCGTTCTGGGCACCACAGACCCCTCCTGCTGTGCTGAGCAGCTAGCACGGACGCGGGAAAGGGGCTCAGTGACGTGCCCACATGTCTACCTTCCCAGGGCACCTCCTAGCATTACAGATTTCACCATATCCGAGAAGTACGAATACCACACTGACCCAGAAAGTGCAGGCAAGAGATATACAGATGCTATCAAAGAGAGGCTGCTGAAGATACCGAGAGGAAACAGAAATATACACATAGGATCTACGTTATTTGCCAACAAGTGTCATACTGAAGAAGAAATCAGGAACCAGGAGAGGTTGGAGTCTCTGCAATGAACAGTGGGCAGATGGAGAAGCGACTGGAATGGACAGGACGGGACCAGAACGCCCCACAGCCGGGGGCCCCGTGGGCACATCACATCCACAAACGTGGCTGCCTCCGCCCACAGCTCCGCTGTCTCTAAGGTGTGAATCTCTCAGTCAGGTTTCTGCAGCTTGAAGCCCCCCTCCCCACACAGCAACACACAGCCGGCGCAGAGGGCTCAGGCACACGCCTGGCAGCCCACGGTGGGCCCTGCGGCTGAGACAGAGACACGTGTGTCAAGATCATGTTATCACTTTCACCCAAGAGCAGACCAGGAAGGGAGCCAACCCCAGACCACGTCCCTGTCAGAAACGCAGAAGCCCAGGATACAAACGTTCCACAGAAAGGGGGAGAAAACCGTCAAGGGAAGGATGCTCCTGTCTGCTACTCACGCTGCCTGTGTGGAAGGCCGCGCCGAAACCAGCCGGGCTGCCCCCACACGCTGCTCCCCACCCGCCGGGCAGGCAGGCGGCTCGTGGCCCCACGTTAACACAGCAGAGGCCGAAGCTCTCAGTGGCCACGGACCTGCGCCCAGAAATGCTCGCCTCGAGCTATGAATGGGGGAGCCCGTGGGCTCACGGACTGTTCAAAATATCGTGGGGCAGGGAGACGGGGGGCGGGGGGGAGCCACCATCGCACAGACCTTCACTTCCCGGAGCGTATCAAGGAATTTGTCGTGTCTGTTGGTTAACATGTGCAGCTGGTTTCCAATGTCCTTCTCAGACAGCTCTTTGGTTTTGGGCGTGCTGGTCTGATCTCCAGGAGCCAGCTCAATATCTATCTCTACATCCTAAAGAAAACAAAAGACAGACATGCAAAACCGAAAGGCCAGACAGTCCCAGAAAAATCAGCACACACGACTTTCATGAACTTGGTTACATTTTTGCCAAGTAAAACTTCAGTTTCCTGAAAGTCTATGATTATTTAAATAATCTTGAGTTCTAAAATAAAACACAAGCAGATAAAACTAGACCAGATCTAGCGCTTTACATGATGCTATAAAAATGTCAGCATTTCGCTGTCATATTTGGATTACAGAAAGGAAAATAAAAAGAAAGCACTACTTTAAGCAGTATAAAGACGCCTGGGAGTCATCGCCGGCCATTCCTGAGAATGCAGCACAGACCTGTTTACTTGGATCAAGGCTCCATCAGGGCCAATGCACAGCACCTTGTGGGCAGAGGGCTTTACTCAACTCGTCCCCAGAGAGGAAGGAGTCTGATTTCTGTCTGAAGCTTCTGGGAAGTAACAGTCATCATTCCATCACCAGACTGGGCTCAAAGTCAGGTTATGGAACATTTGGTGTGTGCCATTGAGAATGAAAACAAGTCACATCAAAAAAGTCAAAGTAAAAGTGAAGTTGTGTCCCACTCTTTGCGACCCCGAGGACTGTGCAGTCCATGGGATTCTCCAGGCCAGAACACTGGAGTGGGCAGCCTTTCCCTTCTCCAGGGGATCTTCCCAACCCAGGGACTGAACCCAGGCCTTCCGCACTGCAGGCAGATTCTTTATCAGCTGAGCCACAAGGGAAGCCCAAAGCTGCCTTTGAGTCATGTCAAAGCTGCCATCCCTTCCACAGAGGACTATAGAAAGGAAAAGAGATCTCATCACCAAATGATCTCTTGCTTAGCAAGTGTGAAATGAAAAAAGTTGTAAATTCTTAGTTGTTAATGAAATACGTAGAGATCTCACACATAAGAAGGGGTACAAACCACCCTTTACAGAGCAAAGAGAGTGCCTTCCTCCGCCAGTACCAACTGGCTGTGTTCAGATACCCAACGCTCCAGCCAGCTTGAGCTTCCAGGGGTTGGCAGCCTAAAGGACACGTTCACAGATCCACGCCTTGAGGGGCGTCCCCAATCCCACACGGAGTCCTGACCACCATCGGAGCCAAGGCTCAGCCCTGATGGTTAGTTACAGGCTCCCGGGCTACCCCAGCCAGATGGGTAAAGACCCGGGAGGGTCAGAGTAGGCAGCCCGTGGAGCCAGCTAGAGACACGGCTCCTTCAAGACGGCGTCACTCTCCAGAGCGGTGCTGTAGGATACAACGTGGGCAACTCCTGACTTGGAGAGGACCATCAGCAGAGAGTTAAAGACTCCATCCTCAGCAGCACCAACCTGTGACTGCTCTCAAAACTGAATAGCAACACCAGCTGCTCATCAGTTCTACCCTGAAATCTTGCCATCTGCACCATGGACAGACCCTGAGGGTACTGTGCTCAGTGAAATACGCCAGACCGAGACAAAGACACACACAAGCTCATAAACACAGAGAATAGACAGGCAGCTGAGAGCAGGGGTGGGAGGTGAAACGGGCAAAGACACACAAAAGGCACAAACTTCTGGTGATAGATAAACTCATCACGGGGGCATCACGTACAGCATGGGGACTACAGTTAATAAAGCTGCTCTGTGTATCTGGAAGTTGCTAAGAGAGTACCTCTTAGAGCAACATCCTAAAGAAAACAAAAGACAGACATGCAAAACCGAAAGGCCAGACAGTCCCAGAAAAAATCAGCACACACGACTTTCATGAACTTGGTTACATTTTTGCCAAGTAAAACTTCAGTTTCCTGAAAGTCTATGATTATTTAAATAATCTTGAGTTCTAAAATAAAACACAAGCAGATAAAACTAGACCAGATCTAGCGCTTTACATGATGCTATAAAAATGTCAGCATTTCGCTGTCATATTTGGATTACAGAAAGGAAAATAAAAAGAAAGCACTACTTTAAGCAGTATAAAGACGCCTGGGAGTCATCGCCGGCCATTCCTGAGAATGCAGCACAGACCTGTTTACTTGGATCAAGGCTCCATCAGGGCCAATGCACAGCACCTTGTGGGCAGAGGGCTTTACTCAACTCGTCCCCAGAGAGGAAGGAGTCTGATTTCTGTCTGAAGCTTCTGGGAAGTAACAGTCATCATTCCATCACCAGACTGGGCTCAAAGTCAGGTTATGGAACATTTGGTGTGTGCCATTGAGAATGAAAACAAGTCACATCAAAAAAGTCAAAGTAAAAGTGAAGTTGTGTCCCACTCTTTGCGACCCCGAGGACTGTGCAGTCCATGGGATTCTCCAGGCCAGAACACTGGAGTGGGCAGCCTTTCCCTTCTCCAGGGGATCTTCCCAACCCAGGGACTGAACCCAGGCCTTCCGCACTGCAGGCAGATTCTTTATCAGCTGAGCCACAAGGGAAGCCCAAAGCTGCCTTTGAGTCATGTCAAAGCTGCCATCCCTTCCACAGAGGACTATAGAAAGGAAAAGAGATCTCATCACCAAATGATCTCTTGCTTAGCAAGTGTGAAATGAAAAAAGTTGTAAATTCTTAGTTGTTAATGAAATACGTAGAGATCTCACACATAAGAAGGGGTACAAACCACCCTTTACAGAGCAAAGAGAGTGCCTTCCTCCGCCAGTACCAACTGGCTGTGTTCAGATACCCAACGCTCCAGCCAGCTTGAGCTTCCAGGGGTTGGCAGCCTAAAGGACACGTTCACAGATCCACGCCTTGAGGGGCGTCCCCAATCCCACACGGAGTCCTGACCACCATCGGAGCCAAGGCTCAGCCCTGATGGTTAGTTACAGGCTCCCGGGCTACCCCAGCCAGATGGGTAAAGACCCGGGAGGGTCAGAGTAGGCAGCCCGTGGAGCCAGCTAGAGACACGGCTCCTTCAAGACGGCGTCACTCTCCAGAGCGGTGCTGTAGGATACAACGTGGGCAACTCCTGACTTGGAGAGGACCATCAGCAGAGAGTTAAAGACTCCATCCTCAGCAGCACCAACCTGTGACTGCTCTCAAAACTGAATAGCAACACCAGCTGCTCATCAGTTCTACCCTGAAATCTTGCCATCTGCACCATGGACAGACCCTGAGGGTACTGTGCTCAGTGAAATACGCCAGACCGAGACAAAGACACACACAAGCTCATAAACACAGAGAATAGACAGGCAGCTGAGAGCAGGGGTGGGAGGTGAAACGGGCAAAGACACACAAAAGGCACAAACTTCTGGTGATAGATAAACTCATCACGGGGGCATCACGTACAGCATGGGGACTACAGTTAATAAAGCTGCTCTGTGTATCTGGAAGTTGCTAAGAGAGTACCTCTTAGAAGCCCTCATCCCAAGAAAAAAATCCTTAACTATGTGGTGATAGATGTTAACTGTACTTATGCTTTGCACTGTGGTGTTGGAGAAGACTCTTGAGAGTCCCTAGGACTGCAAGGAGATCCAACCAGTCCATTCTAAAGGAGATCAGCCCTGGGTGTTCTTTGGAAGGAATGATGCTAGAGCTGAAACTCCAATACTTTGGCCACCTCATGCGAAGAGTTGACTCATTGGAAAAGACTCTGATCCTGGGAGGGATCGGGGGCAGGAGGAAAAGGGGACGACAGAGGATGAAATGGCTGGATGGGATCACTGACTCGATGGACATGAGTCTGAGTGAACTCCAGGAGTTGGTGATGGACAGGGAGGCCTGGTGTGCTGCGATTCATGGGGTCGAAAAGAGTCAGACATGACTGAGCGACCAAACTGAAGTGATACTTACTGTGATCATTTCACAACACACACAAATACCAAATTGTTACATGTACAGCTGAGACTAACAGGACGTATGTCAACTATACCTTAACACAAAACAGGAAACAGTAAGTAACTGAACAGGCACTACACTCAGACCTTTCCGCAGGGACAGGTTCTGATCTGTTCCTCTCGCCTTAAACCCCCCACGGCTGATACAGCATCGTCCCAGGAGCTGGGAGGCTGGCTGCAGAGGCAGCGCGGGCACGGGGCCTTACCTCCTCCTTGGACTCGCTGTTCTCGCGCTCCCGGGGCTCCTGCTTGACGTGCGTCACCATGGCGAAGGCCGCGCGGTCGTGGCTGTCGGCCAGGTTGATGACGTTGGTGATGGAGGGCAGCGTGGCGCCCTGGCAGCTGGTCCCGATGGGTGTGCTCTTCTCGCACACGGCCAGGAGGAGCTGGGGGCACAAAGGGGAGGAGAGGCCTGGGACCTGCGCCTGGCGCTCAGGCGTGGGGACCCCAGTGACCTCCGAGTCACCGCAAGCGGCACGCACGTGCACTGACCCCCAGCGCCTGGCTCGCTATATCCCGCTGCCCTCACCTAGACAGGAGCCTACACCTCCCCTCCACTGTCCCCACTCAGGTGCCCCTGACTCCATGTCTCAGCGGGCTGGACAGAGGGGCCAGCTAGACCGGGCCCCGGAGGCTAGACTGTGTGCTGGGCACGAAGGCAAGCAGCGACGCGATCTGCTTTGCCATGAGAAAGGTCGTGAGCACGGCTGGCAGGAAGAGGCAGCCTGTGCAGGGCAGCACGGGGTGGGTGAGCCCTGGCAGGACACTCCTGGCCCCGTCGTGAGGAGCGTGGGGCTGTGCACTGGTGCCGCCTGGAGACAGGCCAGACCACCGGGCAGAGGAGGAATGGCCAGCCCCTCCCCCATGGTCTCTTGACCTCCTGACCCAGAGCCTGGCACCTGATATAACCGACAGCCTTCTGAATGAGGAACAAATCCGGGACCTCTGCCCACTGTGCCGCCGTCACAGAGTCCCACCTGCTGCTACTCACAGTGCCGAGAACGGACGCTCAGCCCTGGTGGGAACGTGCCCACATGCCCTCCCTGAAGGCCGGCCACGCGCCCCTCCTTTCCCTCAAGGAGAATCTCACAGCCTGGCACGTCAGACAGCAGGGACGCCCTGCAGACGTAGTCAACAGCCTACGTGCACGGCATGCGTAACCTCCCGTTCTCCACGGGAAACCTGGGTTGCTGGTGTGGCTCGCTGGTAATAAAGCCAGATAATGAGGAATACAGATGCCTGACCACAAGCTAGTCAGAGACGGAGGCCATCTGCTGGCCCTCCCCTGAGACGGCGGACTGTTCGCGGGGCCGCACCTCCAGCCCCCGGGCCCGAACCTCCAGCCCCCGGACCCGAACCTCCAGCCCCCGGGCCCTGTGAGCTAAGTGGTCAGAGCCCGCGTGCTGTGAGGCCGGCTTGGCCTGGCTGCTCCACCTCCTGGCTGTTGGTCAGCTCCTCCCTACTAGAGAGGACGGCGGTCCTGTGGTGGAGACACCTGCCTCTGCGTCGGTGTGGACGCCGGCTCACCTCAATGCACTGCTTGATCCAGAAGTGGTTCCCCATGGCCTCCCAGTTCTGGGAGCAGGTCACGTAGAGCAGGCGCTCGTAGACGCGACGCTTCATTGAGTTGTCGAAAACCTCGAAAAACTTGGCCCTGATGAGCGGCTGGGCGCAGCGCAGCCCTGAGAGAAAGGCCGGCTCAAGCTTTGCGGTCAGCTCGCTGCCCGACAGCGTCTCATCCCTGGAACATTTGAACAAAAGGCTCACCGATGATGCCGACCTGCACTGTGGGTCTTACAATGTGAGTGGACATTCAAAACTTATCATATACGAGAAGATTAAAAAGTCACACCACCAGTGGGTCAGAGAGCACAGCAGGGACGACGCACGACGCGCTCGGCCGCGGTGATTACCTATAGACGTAGTTAACAAGGTCTAAAAACTGGGCGTTTAGTTCAAGGTCTTCTGGAAAACGCTTTTCTATGTAGGTCATCATTTTCACAAGCAAAATGGACTTCTCCCGGAGTGTAGGTGTCTGCACAAATTTAAGAGCCAATTATTTGAGGAAGGACAAGTTCAAAAGTATTTCAGTCATTTGTTCAACTGATTTTTAACCTCCTACAGTCTTGTCAGATAAAATAAGGTGTTTCTAAATGGTTCTTTGGATGCTTAAGATCAAGACAGGTGCCAACATAATTTTCCTGGGGGGCTACAACTCACCTGGGAGAGAAAGCAACTAAATAGAAAACAAGTTGGAAATTTGCAAGCACCTTAGTTACCAAGTAATAATCCCTCATCATTGTTATTTTTGGCTCATTTAACATTTTAACAGAAATAAAGCCACGTTACACAACCAGTTACTTCAAGTTTCTGTTCAAAATTTGTGAAGCACAGTGAGCAAAATCCAACTTAAAAAGAATCCCGTGAGGGCAACTACTGGAGAGAAAAAAATACTCTGCTTGAGAACTTGCAGAAGCGCTTAGAAAGCGATGGCTGAGCCTTTCCCCGGGAAGGCCCACAGGCCAGGGCGCAGTCCCTGCCCAGCTCACCTGATTGGCTGCCATTGGGGAGTTGTTTTTAACCCATTCTTCCACGATCTTCACCACGGACCGGAGGATTTTGGCATCGGGGGATTTCTCAATGAGGGAGGTCAGGATGGCCTGAATGAAGTTCTTCCTCATCTCCATGCTCATCACGGCCAGGCGCGTCTTCACCAGCTCCAGGCTCAGCATCACCAGCTCGCTGGTCCCTGCGCACGCGAGACACGCCGGCTATCCCCACCACCCAAGTGGCTGGATCCCGCCCACGCCCTCCCCAGAACGCTTTCTCCCGAAACGAGAGCTCCGGCGTGGGAAGTGCCTCCTGGCTCTGACCGCACTGCCGTGCCAGGGCAGCCCAACAAGAGCCTCCTCACAGGGCAGGGGACGACAGAGCGGACGGGACCGGGGGCTCAGCCAGCCCTGGAGGCACGCGAACGGCCCCGGCAGGCTGGGGTGCGACTCCCACAGCTCCCCTCCCCACAACACGTCACCCGATTTCCGGAGCTCACAGCTCGGGTCTGGACCCTGAGACTTCATTCTTTAGAAACAGTGGCTCTGATTTAGCCATCTCTGCTTACAGCAAAACTGTTAGATAACTCTCATCTAGTGGCAAAGGCTCCTTAAAACCTGTTCTTTCTTACAATCACAAACTTAAAAAGCATTTCACTTAAAAGAGTGCTCGACTCTGGTGGTCAATGAAACGTTCAGAATCGCTCTGTTAAGAGCAAACGATGATGAACACGGAAGCAGTGGGCAGCGGAGCTGCCCGGCGTCGCGGCCCGAGGCGGGGCCGGCCCGGCGCGTCACCTGAGGCAGCCTCCGTGCTGCCCGCGGCGGCCTGCGGGCTCAGGTGCTCCCGCACCATCTTCTGCAGTGAGCGCATGAAGACCGAGATCAGCCTGTCGATGTAGCTCGGGTTGTTGCTGCAGGCAGACTTGAGGATCATCAGGGTCCCTGCAGCAGGGGGAGAGCCAGGGGATTTCTGAGTCTCTAAAAACTAAGTCACAAAAATGTCAGTTACCCCTAAGAATACTTAAACAATGTGCTAGACAAAAATGGGCCGTTTTTGACAAAAGTACAGACTGATCTGAAATGTTGACATTGCCGTTGAGCCTGAAACAGGTCTGAGCTGCTCAGGTCCACTTGTGTGTGGCTCTTTTCCAGCAGTATACACAACAGCGCTGCACAGTCCTCAGCTCAATCTGCGGACGAGACGCGGTGGACGACGCAGCGAGACCCTGTGCAGACGCCGAGGCCGACTACACTCACAGGAGACCTTCACCTGCATGGGGCTGGCGCCCCAGGCCCCAAACTGTTCAAGAATCAGCTGTAAACGTCCCATAAAAGCTTATACCACAGACCTTTAACAACCCTGGAGATGGGGGTGGGGAGGAGCACGTGTGTCTGAGGCAGGAAGAAGCTCTAAGGCTGGGCGGGGGTCTTTCATCTTCAAGACCCCAGGGGACCGTGGCCTTGTGTGTGCCCGGCCACTCGCAGACACTCTCAACCACACATCGGCTCAGAGCTCCTCCTGACAGGCCAGGCCCTTCCCAGAAGGGAAGCCCGTCCAAGTGAGCAGAGGTGTGTGCAGGAGGGGTGTGCACTCACCGAAGAGCTGGGAGGGGCTGGCGCTGGCGGCCTTCTCGTAGTTGGTGAGCCCCTCATAGATGACCTTGCCCACAGCCGCGTACAGGCACTCCAGCTCCTCGTACTTGGAGGCCACGCTGGAAGTGCCTGAAACAGGAGTGGGACTGTGGGGCCGTGGTCCAGCTGGCAGGCCCTGCCCAGCTCTGAGAGACACTGACTCTCCTCAGGCCAGCTCTGAGCTTCATCGTCTGGGACCCACGGTGACCCTCACCCCACGATGCGTGGCTCCCAGTTAATGGAGCTCGGAGACCACCTTTCATGTCCCCGAGCCTCGAATCAACCCCCTAAACACAAGGAAAGCATGCCAAAATCCTATCTTGCCAGCTGTTCAACGCTTGACCAAAATGCTTTAACTGAACTTTCTTTCAACCTTACAGAAACGGTACTGTTTAGCTGATGAAGAAAAACTGTATTTCCAAGTGGACCAAAAAATGTAATGCAAAGACTTTGACTGTAAAGGTACGTCAACCTTTTTTTTTAAAAAAAGTTTCATGGTACGAAAAAAAAAGCTTGGATGATAAAATGGCTTATATGGCAAGCAAAGGAGAGAGGAGCACTCTAAATAATAAGCTCTGGGCCCACCCAGCCAGGCGGAAAGAAAAGAGGGAGAGGGGTGTACTGGCTACGTACTGGGCTCGGTGGGGAAGGGCTCATGAGGCGGGACAGCAGGCTGTGCACGGCCCGCAGCACCTTGGTGTTCCCGCAGGTCATGCAGGCGGCCACGCCACGCTGCAGGGGCTTGAAGCTGCTCAGGATGGCCGGCGGCTGCAGGACGGTGAGCAGGAAGCTCAGCACTTCCAGGCCGGTGCAGATGTTCCCGTAGTTCACCTGGTTTGGCTGCTCCTGCAACAGGGGACACGGGCCAGGTGTGGATGAGATAGCATATGAACGCTGGCGACGGGAGGGGGCAAGCGAAACCCAAGCCCCGTGCCACTGAGCCCTTGGGAGGTGAAACCAAAACAACCCAGAACCACCAAGGGGTGAACACGTCAGGTGTATAAAAGGCCGCCATATTCTGTGACTACAGTAAGATTTCACAATCTTCGTTTCAATACATTTGCCTTAAGTATTCAGTCAAATTTCCTTTAAAAAGTTCACGAAAAACATGAGCATTTGGCTTAAGAAGGCAACTACTGCAATGCAGTTTGCTTTTCTCCTTTCATGTTTTCAGTTCAACTACACACATCCTTCCAAAAGGAAATATCCTTGAAACTGTGTATTGTAAAATCAACTTCACAAATTGTCAGCAAAAAAAAAAAAAAAAAAAAAAAAGAATAAAATAGAAAACAGAGCACCAAGGTCCATAGTGAGGATTTAAGTTGGGCTTCAGCACACTGTCTGTGGCTGACACACACACGCGTGTACACGTGCCCTGCGTGGATGCTACTCTGAGGTGGACTCTGGGGAAAAGGCAGATCAGTGTGGGCACACTCGCCACTCTTGGAAAATGTAAGCCTGTGAAGGGGCTGAGCTTGAGTCAACGGTGACTAATTCTGATAGGAAAATCATTCCCTTTCCAAGAGAAATAGAGGAAAGACACCTGCAGGTATCTAGCAGGGAAGCCTAAGGCTAGGATCAAAGCACGCGCTGCGGACCCAGCGGGCCGGCCGCTCCAGAGCTCCTGTGACTCAGGAGACTGCAGGGCCATTCCACACACTGAGCAGCAACACTCGTCTCTGCAGCACACAGTAACAGACGTTTACCGCAGGGTTAGAACCTTCAGACCCTAAGCTTCCGGGTTTCACCAGAGCCCTAGACAACAACTGCGTCCTGGTAACGAGACGGATAAGGCTAGAGGGCAGCCTCTGCAAGCTCTGGGCAGTCACAGGGCCAGGACCACCCAAAAAGCCGCCGGAAGATCGGGACCTGGGGCTCTCTCGATACCTGGCTGTTCGGTGTTGTGCTTACTATTCCATCTGGATTCAAAAACTCAGCTTCATTTTAAAGACTGTTGACTAAGTCAATTAAACATGCTTATTCCGGGCTAGTCAGTACGTCGGTTTAAGCAATGAGCCCATGAAAGGCAAGGGCACTACTCCGCTTCCAAGACTCCTGGCTCCGCCTGGGGTGGAGGGGAAGCTCGGCGCTCTCTCCTCCTCTGCGGCGGCCAGAACAACGGTGGGAGGAGCCCCGACCGGCGGAGGGGGTGGCTCAGGGCCCACCACCCCGCACCTACCACACTCATCAGCAGCTTGTCGAACCACTGCAGCTTGAGCTCTGCCTTGGCCCACATGTCCGGGCGCAGGGCCGTCTTCAGGAGGGCCACACACCGGCGGGACAGCACCTCCCCAGGAGAGCCCGCCGCACTGGTGTTGTCGTTGACCTGGAAGTCACGCAGGTCAGGCCCGAGTTACCCTGCACACAGGGCCCACTGCTCCCGGCCTCCAAGGGACCCCGCCCCTCACAGCGGGTCAGCGGTGACCCGCACTCTTGTGCAACTGAAGGGGCGGCATCGGGGCCGCCCCGAGGTACCCCTGGCGGGGCCTCCTCGGCTGTGCCCAGCACGCTGCAGCACTCAGGGAAGGATTGGCTGATAGTCAGGTAGCTTGTTTCTAGCACTTAGAGATCCTCAATAGTGTTGCGAAATAGCTACTTCTTAATAGCTATAAAACGCCTTTGGGAGGGAAATCTCATTTACAAAGGTGTCTTTGAAATAGAAAAACACAAAGTTTCAGAAACTGATTGCCAACGATGGCGTGAAAATGTTACTGATGTGAGTGGTAAACAAATGCAACTTACAAGGCAGCTGAACCACTGAAAGCTGCCCACTACTTGTGTGGGATGGATCATCCCACACCCTCACGACACTGGGCACCTGAAAGTCAAGCAGTCCAACCCAGGGTCACTGAACACCACCACCGTGCCGTTAATTGTAAGATATGCTACTGTTTCATCGCTGATGAAAAAAGTTATAAAAAATCCTATTGTAAGACACAGCCAGGTTGCAGGACCATCAGCATGTCACTAAACAAATAAAACCTGGTAAGAAAGGGACATACTACTAGAGACAAGCTCTCAGACCTGGTTTGTCTATTTCTTTTTTGACCAAACAGACAGCTGAACTCGCTGAGTCTACCAGGCAGCCTTTGTTCAGAAGGACCCCTAACCTGACAGGCCACGCGGATGAGGAAGTTCACCACGGTGTCCGTGTGCTGCTTGTCGATGGGCTTGGCGAGCAGGGAGTCGGCGCCTGGCAGAGACTGGCTCCGCCCAAACACCTAGAGAGGCAGGAGAGCGTGCTCAGGAGCGAGGCCTGGCCGCAAGCCGCCCTGGCGCTGCCCGTGCGGGGCACCGGGGCACCCTCGGTAGGGGCACAAGCACAACCGCCACAGAGCAGGGCGGGGCCTAGGCCACCCCAAAAGGGAACCAGGCCCAGGAAGCGGGGGTGTGGGCCTTGTGGGGTGTGGCATGGCGCCCGGCCCGCATTCTGAGTTCCTGGATGAATGAACCACCAGCGGCCCGGGCCCACACTCTCACCGTGCTGATGGCGCCCGTGGCCGTCCTGAAGCGCTTCACCTCCTGTGCAGAGTCCACCGACAGGCCTCTCTTGATGGAAGACGAGACGGAGGTGACCCCCTCTCCACTCGAGTTCGGGTCCATGTCTGAATCGGGCTTAAAGAGATCCACCCACGCTGCCTTTGCCGACGGCTCTCCGGAGAGAGGTGTAGGGAGCACAGCCGGGGCTGGCGGGAGGGGCTGCCGCCCTACCTGCTGGTCCTTGATCCGCTGCAGCTCCCACTTGATGACAACCTCGGACAGGTCCACGGCCAGCCGCCGCTGCTCGATGGTGACGCTGGGTGTGAAGCCCAGCCGCTGCATGGCGCTCACCATGTGCTGCACGAGGTGGTGCCGCACCGGGTAGTACACCTGCGAACACGGCGGTCACGCCAGGGCGCGTGCGGGCACACGTGCAGCCTGCCTCGGCCTCAGCACGCGACCCGGCCTCCTGCCCAACAATCCTGAACCGTAAAGTGAGCTAAATCCCTCAACACCGTTTACGAGCATCACTCCCCCTTCATTCACTGAGTTCCAATATAAAAGCATGTTTTAGCTTTTAAGGACCATCTTTTTTAAAATGCTGAAATAAGGAATTTTTGTTAGGCAGGCAAGTCTAGTCACATGTATTAAACTTCAGATGATGTCATAAAAGCCACGCCAAGAGGCAAATTCCTAATTCTAAAGAGCTGACTGTGAAAGAACAAATTTTCAATCCTTCCTCCTCCACCCAAAAATCTATAAAAAATAATCCACATACAAATAAATACAAGAAGGAGGTGATTTGATTATAGAAAAGGAGATGCCAGTGACCTCTTCAAGAATTAATGACACTACTTCCCACCTTAAAGTAACAACTCGCCTGTATCCACAGGCAACTAGTACAGCTGAAATTTGAACAACTCAGGGGTTGGGGCGCCCACTCTCCACGAAGTCAAAAATGCAACTACAGAGTTTAGCCAGTCCTCTGTATGCAGGGTTCCATCTCCACGGACTCAACTAACCACAGATCACCTAATATCATTACAGTACGTATTTACTGAAAAACGTCTGCATATGAGTGGATCCACACACCGCAAACCCTTCTTGTTCAAAGATCAAGTGTACTTACAAGAAAAATGTTGTCTTGGACAGAAAGGCGTATACCTAGGATACATCCAGTAAACTACCACACTCGCCATGTCGTGAGGCCACACACATACTCATGCTCATCTACAGAACAGAAGTATCTTCTCTGAAAGATGAGGAGTGGGGAGTGCCTCGCTCCGTTGTGTACGACTCTCATGCGACCCCGTGGACCGTAGCCCGCCAGGCTCCTCTGTCCATGGGATTCTCCAGGCAAGAATACTGGAGTGGGTTGCCATTTCCTTCTCCAGGGGATCTTCCCGACCCAGGGACTGAACCCGTGTCTCCTGCGTTGCAGGCAGACGCTTTACCCTCTGAGCCACCAGGAAAGGCCAGGGAAAGATGACAGCCTCATTACTGCAGAAAAATGCAAGACAAAGGAAACTTCAAAGCAAATGCACGGGAACGTATCAGTGTCTGCCACAGCACACCCCCACCTTGAAGTGCTGCACGATCAGGTGCAGGATGTGGACCAGCTGTGGGACCGTGTGGCCCTCCTCCACGATGATCTTCCTCGTCCAGTGGGTCAGCATCTGGTGCCCGTCCTCCATCCGGGCTGGCACCGCCGGGGTCAGGATGGCCATCGCCTGCCTGACGATGGCGCGCGCCTCCATCGCGTGTGCCTTGAGAAGACTGTGGAACACCTGAGGCAGGGCGGGAATTCTTACGTAAGGATGGAGGCTTTAGCAAGCGAGATGAGAACAGTCGCTCAGAAACAAGGCCTTATTTCTGCAAAAACAGGCTCTAGACACTTCCTCGAGGCTCTATTAGGAAAGCACGTAGCAGCGACTGTGTCTTCCATAAGTTTCGATCTGTGAAGACGTCTGCTCTCATGTTTCCTGAGCACCTAGTGTGTGCCTGTGCTGGACCAGGCTCACATGGCAAAGAATCTGCCTGCAATGTGGGAGACCCGGGTTCGATCCCTGGGTCGGGAAAATCCCCTGGAGAAGGGAATGGCGACCCACTCCAGTATTCTTGCTTGGGTAACCCCCGTGGACAGGAGCCTGGCGGGTTACAGTTCATGGGGTTGCAGAGAGTTGGACACGACTGAAACGCACATGAAGCAAGCCCCAGCTTTTCCAGCGCTACCAGCACGGAGTTGGTCGAGGAACACAGATGGACAGGCTGGGAACAACAGGACCTGCTGAACCCGGGTGCCTCGGAGAACGACAGGGTGTCACAGACACCCTGGCGGGTCTCTGGCCCACAGAAGTTCCCAGGAGGGCGTAGTCAGAGGAAACCACCAAGGGTGACTCACAGGATAGGCTGAGAGCCACCCCTGACCAGTGGCTCAGGGGACAGACAGGAGCTCAAGCGCAGGATCACAGTGAACTCTGACACAGAGACAGGGACGAGCTCGGTCAGAGTCACAGAACTCATAAGCAGGAGAAACCCAGGCTGAGTGACAAACCCAAAACCCACTGAGCAACACCAGGAACGTGCTTGAAATGGTCCACCTGGACAGGGTCAGGAAACGACGGCCCCAGAGTGCCCGTTCTCTGTCCGCAGCTAACGAGTGGGCTGGGGCCCTGGACGGACACACTTTCAGCAACAGGCAGAGGAGCAGGAGGTGGACGAAGCAGACACCATATTGTTTCAAAAGCAAGGCTGAGAGGAAGGCACACACAGAGCAGGAGTGGGAGGAAGGGCGAGAACAAATCATTACAGTACGTATTTACTGAAAAACGTCTGCATATGAGTGGATCCACACACCGCAAACCCTTCTTGTTCAAAGATCAAGTGTACTTACAAGAAAAATGTTGTCTTGGACAGAAAGGCGTATACCTAGGATACATCCAGTAAACTACCACACTCGCCATGTCGTGAGGCCACACACATACTCATGCTCATCTACAGAACAGAAGTATCTTCTCTGAAAGATGAGGAGTGGGGAGTGCCTCGCTCCGTTGTGTACGACTCTCATGCGACCCCGTGGACCGTAGCCCGCCAGGCTCCTCTGTCCATGGGATTCTCCAGGCAAGAATACTGGAGTGGGTTGCCATTTCCTTCTCCAGGGGATCTTCCCGACCCAGGGATTGAACCCGTGTCTCCTGCGTTGCAGGCAGACGCTTTACCCTCTGAGCCACCAGGAAAGGCCAGGGAAAGATGACAGCCTCATTACTGCAGAAAAATGCAAGACAAAGGAAACTTCAAAGCAAATGCACGGGAACGTATCAGTGTCTGCCACAGCACACCCCCACCTTGAAGTGCTGCACGATCAGGTGCAGGATGTGGACCAGCTGTGGGACCGTGTGGCCCTCCTCCACGATGATCTTCCTCGTCCAGTGGGTCAGCATCTGGTGCCCGTCCTCCATCCGGGCTGGCACCGCCGGGGTCAGGATGGCCATCGCCTGCCTGACGATGGCGCGCGCCTCCATCGCGTGTGCCTTGAGAAGACTGTGGAACACCTGAGGCAGGGCGGGAATTCTTACGTAAGGATGGAGGCTTTAGCAAGCGAGATGAGAACAGTCGCTCAGAAACAAGGCCTTATTTCTGCAAAAACAGGCTCTAGACACTTCCTCGAGGCTCTATTAGGAAAGCACGTAGCAGCGACTGTGTCTTCCATAAGTTTCGATCTGTGAAGACGTCTGCTCTCATGTTTCCTGAGCACCTAGTGTGTGCCTGTGCTGGACCAGGCTCACATGGCAAAGAATCTGCCTGCAATGTGGGAGACCCGGGTTCGATCTCTGGGTCGGGAAAATCCCCTGGAGAAGGGAATGGCGACCCACTCCAGTATTCTTGCTTGGGTAACCCCCGTGGACAGGAGCCTGGCGGGTTACAGTTCATGGGGTTGCAGAGAGTTGGACACGACTGAAACGCACATGAAGCAAGCCCCAGCTTTTCCAGCGCTACCAGCACGGAGTTGGTCGAGGAACACAGATGGACAGGCTGGGAACAACAGGACCTGCTGAACCCGGGTGCCTCGGAGAACGACAGGGTGTCACAGACACCCTGGCGGGTCTCTGGCCCACAGAAGTTCCCAGGAGGGCGTAGTCAGAGGAAACCACCAAGGGTGACTCACAGGATAGGCTGAGAGCCACCCCTGACCAGTGGCTCAGTGGGACAGACAGGAGCTCAAGCGCAGGATCACAGTGAACTCTGACACAGAGACAGGGACGAGCTCGGTCAGAGTCACAGAACTCATAAGCAGGAGAAACCCAGGCTGAGTGACAAACCCAAAACCCACTGAGCAACACCAGGAACGTGCTTGAAATGGTCCACCTGGACAGGGTCAGGAGACGACGGCCCCAGAGTGCCCGTTCTCTGTCCGCAGCTAACGAGTGGGCTGGGGCCCTGGACGGACACACTTTCAGCAACAGGCAGAGGAGCAGGAGGTGGACGAAGCAGACACCATATTGTTTCAAAAGCAAGGCTGAGAGGAAGGCACACACAGAGCAGGAGTGGGAGGAAGGGCGAGAACAAATCCCGGGGGAGGATCCACCGTCCCGAGACGGCAAGAGGAGCATCTGCGAATGCACCGGGGAAGGCGATGAACCGGGAGGAGGCTGAATGCACCGGGGAAGGCGATGAACCGGGAGGAGGCTGAATGCACCAGGGAAGGCGATGAACCGGGAGGAGGCTGAATGCACCGGGGAAGGCGATGAACCGGGAGGAGGCTGTGGTGCTGAGGGGGACGGGGCCCTGCCGGTACCTGCAGGACGATCTTCTTGTGGATGGCGAACTTGGCGATGATGTGGGCCAGCAGCAGGTGCCCACTGTACTTGCAGGCGGGGTCCACGCAGGCCTTGGACAGCAGGCAGGGCCACGCGAAGGTCATGAGGCGGCGCAGCTTGCTGTTGCGGTTCTTGTTGTTGTCGTGGATGTGGTGGGCGCGTGCTCCACCAGCAGCGTGGCGAACTGCAGCAGGTAGATGCGCAGAGAGTCCAGCATGTCCGCCTGCTTCTCGGGCTCCAAGACCTGAGGGTACGGCACGGGGGCGCTGCTGGTCCTGCCACGCCTGCCGTGCAGGGCACACGCGAGCCTGCACCGTCGCACACGCACACACGCTCTAGACACACACCTCCCAGGGGCACTCACGACTCCACCTTCATACACGCACACACACTGTAGACACACCTCCCAGGGGCACTCACAAGCCTTCACACATACACACACACTATACACATACCTCACAGGGCACTCATGAATCTGCGTCTTCACACACGCACGCACACCTCCCAGGGGCACTCACGAGTCTGTGCCTTCGCACAGGCACACACACTATACACATACCTTGCAGGGCACTCACGAGTCTGCACCTTCACACACACATGCATGAACAAACACACACACACACATACCTCCCAGGAGCACTCCACAAGCCTACACCTTCACACATGCACACATATCCACAGACGCACTATACATAAACCTCCAAGGGTCACTCAACAAGTCTATGCCTTCACACACATACTCACACCCACATACCCTCTATACACATAACATTCTGCTACCTCCATACCTCCCAAGGGTCACTAAGCAAATCTACCCTTTTACACACGCTATCTATACACACAATATTCTGCTGCACCCATACCTCAAGGGTCAGTTGGCAATCTACGTCTGTACACACACGCACTCATAACACGTGTACCCTCTACACACATAGCATTAAGCTTTACAGGGATGGACTCAATGACGTCACATCAATTTTCCTTTATCATGTACATATTACAAACTTGCTGAATTTATTTCAGTGTTGAAGAGGGAGCAGGGACGCTGAAACACAGCGGGCAGGGGGGTCCGAGCATTCCCACACAGGGGGATTCACGACTGAGTTTCTCAATTTCCAAGTAACTGAGTTACTTTTTTTCCTAGTCAATTATTAACTTGATTTTTAGTATTATTAAAAATATTACCTACTCCCTAATTCTCTATTCTTAAAAAAACAAAAGTTACACTTTCCCATACAATCAAGGGTCTGACAAATTCCTACATGTTTCATGGATATAAGAAAAACGTACAGGGAGGAAAACGCTACCTGCCTCAATGGAGTCACACGGACCAACCACACGGCCCAGTAAGAACCCTCACAACCTCCTGCCTCTCGGCAGACCTGTGACGCCAGCCTTCCACAATAGCTGTGTTGGCATCAGGGGCCCTTTAGTCCCAACTCCCTCCCCTGGATCTACCGCTTCACAGAGGCCCTTCCCCCGGGTGCCAGCCTGCCCTGCACCATTGATCCTCATCGACACTTGAACTTCCGACCCCTCACTGGTGCCAAGTTGGCAGCATCTGGCTCCAGGATGCAGCCCATGGAGGGCAGCCCCTGGCAAGGCCCAAGTCTGGGTCTCCATCTCCCCAGAGCTGTCCAGCACAGGGCACGCATCGGTATGTGGGCCCAAACGATTGCTGGTCTCCATCTCCCCAGAGCTGTGCAGCACAGGGCACGCATCGGTATGGGGGCCCAAACGATTGCTGGTCTCCATCTCCCCAGAGCTGTGCAGCACAGGGCACGCATCGGTATGGGGGCCCAAACGATTGCTGGTCTCCATCTCCCCAGAGCTGTGCAGCACAGGGCACGCATCGGTATGGGGGCCCAAACGATTGCTGGTCTCCATCTCCCCAGAGCTGTGCAGCACAGGGCACGCATCGGTATGGGGGCCCAAACGATTGCTGGTCTCCATCTCCCCAGAGCTGTGCAGCACAGGGCACGCATCGGTATGGGGGCCCAAACGATTGCTGGTCTCCATCTCCCCAGAGCTGTGCAGCACAGGGCACGCATCGGTATGGGGGCCCAAACGATTGCTGGTCTCCATCTCCCCAGAGCTGTGCAGCACAGGGCACGCATCGGTATGGGGGCCCAAACGATTGCTGGTCTCCATCTCCCCAGAGCTGTGCAGCACAGGGCACGCATCGGTATGGGGGCCCAAACGATTGCTGGTCTCCATCTCCCCAGAGCTGTGCAGCACAGGGCACGCATCGGTATGGGGGCCCAAACGATTGCTGGTCTCCATCTCCCCAGAGCTGTGCAGCACAGGGCACGCATCGGTATGGGGGCCCAAACGATTGCTGGTCTCCATCTCCCCAGAGCTGTGCAGCACAGGGCACGCATCGGTATGGGGGCCCAAACGATTGCTGGTCTCCATCTCCCCAGAGCTGTGCAGCACAGGGCACGCATCGGTATGGGGGCCCAAACGATTGCTGGTCTCCATCTCCCCAGAGCTGTGCAGCACAGGGCACGCATCGGTATGGGGGCCCAAACGATTGCTGGTCTCCATCTCCCCAGAGCTGTGCAGCACAGGGCACGCATCGGTATGGGGGCCCAAACGATTGCTGGTCTCCATCTCCCCAGAGCTGTGCAGCACAGGGCACGCATCGGTATGGGGGCCCAAACGATTGCTGGTCTCCATCTCCCCAGAGCTGTGCAGCACAGGGCACGCATCGGTATGGGGGCCCAAACGATTGCTGGTCTCCATCTCCCCAGAGCTGTGCAGCACAGGGCACGCATCGGTATGGGGGCCCAAACGATTGCTGGTCTCCATCTCCCCAGAGCTGTGCAGCACAGGGCACGCATCGGTATGGGGGCCCAAACGATTGCTGGTCTCCATCTCCCCAGAGCTGTGCAGCACAGGGCACGCATCGGTATGGGGGCCCAAACGATTGCTGGTCTCCATCTCCCCGGAGCTGTGCAGCACAGGGCACGCATCGGTATGGGGGCCCAAACGATTGCCTGGACTCAGGTCTCACTCCTCCGGGAGGACGGAACTAGGGCCAAAACTGCAGAAGGACGCCTGTCTTAAGCAGCAAAGACCATGGAAAGCCTGGCCACGTGTCCTGTGAACATCCTCCCCCCTCTACCTGGACCCCAGGCCAGGGGGTGTGGAACCTACTATTCTTTCCCAGGGCAGTAATTCATGGGCCGCACAAGGAATGAAGTGAAGGCCCACGGTCACAGCATTCGACCAGCAGCTGTGCATGAACACTCGGCCCAACCACCTCAAGGCAGACTGCGCGTCCGCTGGCGAAGTGCACCAGCCCGACCGCAGAGCACCATGGGAGGTTCTCAAGAGAACACTTGAGTCCCAAAGCCTCACTCGTGCAACCGGCAAACACTACTGGGCACAACCAAGACCCAAGTCAATTTCAGATGCCCCACTGCTGCAGCGGCTCACGAACTTGGCAGCAAAGGGTCACAGTGGCACCTGGGTCCAGCCTCACATTCTCACTGGCTTTCAGTAGATTCTTTTGTAAACAGATCAGGAAAACACTGCTGACCAGCAACAGGAATTTCTGCAAACAACCGCGACATTTGAATTTTCAATGGGATATATTCTGCTTCCCACTGAAATCTATTAATGTGGCAAAGTTAAGTGATTCCACAGTGAAGCTGCCTTAATAAGTTCACTAGTAAGAATGAATGCAATCATGAAAAATAAAAGCCACAGGGAAATAACCTTATTTAGAAGAATCCATCACACACATGCACACACCCTTCCCATGCTGCGCGTGGTTCATGACATCATCTTATTTCCACTACCCATCACACACACACACACCTCCCACGCTGGTGTGGTTTGTGACGTCACTTTATTGCAATGAACCCATCTCACACACACACATACACACACACATACACACACCTCCCACACTGGTGTGGTTCATGACATCACGTTATTGCAATGAACCCATCACTCACTCACACACACACACACACACACACACACACACACACACACACACACATCCCACGCTGTGCGTGCTTCGTGACGTCACCTTGGTAATGAACACACTGGTGATGCTCTCGGGGTTATCGCCTTCTGGGTTGGGAGGTCCTAGGAGCTGCTCTCCTTCCCCCTTCTCAAAGCTGTATAAGAAAGCAGGATTCAAGATATGCTGCAGAACCTACAAAAAAATTTCAAAATGAAGGAGAAGGAACACAAAGCCAGGCTTGCTCTCTCTCACTAGGCAGAACCAGCTCGTCATGCTGCAGCATCCAGGCAGAACTCAGTCAGGGGAGCAGCTAGCAATCTTGTCTTTCTTTCCGGTGGCAACTGCAAAGGCAGGTTAACAACTTGAGGCAAAGAGCAGACTCGCTCACTCTTCTCACCTCAAACAAGCTGTTTACAAAAACAAAGGAGCTAACACACCACTCGTCAGCACTTGTTCACGGCTGGACCTGCCTCACATTTCTCAACAACGAAACTTCCTTCCTAAACAGCCCAGACTGCTCCTCCAATGCCAGGGAAGACACCGCAGACCACGGGCAGAGTGCCCTGGCTCCCCGGAAAACCAGCTCAAGCCTCGCGGATTCTCCCACGGCAACGGAGGGACCCACCTTGGCTTTCAGCTCATCTCCGAAGTTGGGGTCATTGAAGTCCACAAAGCGAAAAAACAGGGCCCGTTTCTGGGCGATGTTGTAGCTTTGGGGAATCTCCTCCTCCATGTACTCCTTTAGGAAGGTCATGTTGCAGAGGAAGCGGCCGGTGAAGGCCCGGAGCAGCTGGAACAGCAGCTCGATGTCTCCGTAATTCTTCCTGTGTGTTTGAACGAGAGGGCCGTAACTGCTGGGGCATCCGACCTGCCCTCCGGCTGCTCAGGGCCACAGCCCATGCTCTACAGGCCACGCCCACACACACACGGACCCCTGCGACCCACGGCTCAGCAAGAGCCCACGGGGCACCAGACGCCGCATGCACCCACTTGCAGTAATTCAGCAGACAGAGGCCAGCAGCTTGGGCTCCTTCCAGTTGGTGGCCGCCATGTTCTCCTTCCGGTGTCTTTCCTGGAAGGTCTCACTGACCCACACACGCCTCAGCTGGCTCACCAGGGAGTGCTGGCTGGCCAGCCAGGAGTCCTCGTTTTTAACGATGATACTGATGATCTGCCGAAGAGGAGACGGTGAGGACGCCGGCGGGGCTCTGCCCGTGTCCCGACGGCACGTCTGGGGCGCCAGCCGCGTGGCGGGGAGCCGCGCTACCTTGATGGCCTGGAACTGCAGGCCCAGCCGCAGCGTGCTGGTGCTTGGCGAGCCGGGACGCACCGCGGTCTGGGTGCCACCGGGCAGCAGCAGCGTGATGAACCGGTTGGGGTTGGCCGCCAGCACATCTCGAAGAGGTTTGGCATCTTTGTGTTTTAAGAAACTCTGGAAACAAAACAAACAGCCTTTTTAAGCTAATCAAATCCCACAAACTATGTTAGATGATCTGAACTCTAAGGTTCTTCCTAAATCTCTTGAGGTAGGAAAAAAAAAAAAAAAGACTACAAAAGCACTCTCTTCAGAAAGTGCTTTTTAGACCCTTGGTTTTCATAATTAGAGCAGCTCATTATCCATTACGATCGAAGTCCTGCAGAGGATTCCCGGACCTGAGCTTTTCTCAGCAGGACACGACAACGTTTCTAATGCTCAGATTATATCACAGGAAAATAAAACCTCAACAGTCAACTACAAACTTCAGACTGTCGAGCAACACCCAGTCCCAGCCCGGCTCCCACCATGAACATCCGGCTCCACTGCGGGTCGTTCAGCGTCGCCTCCATCATGAACAGCTCCACTGTCTGCGAGGGGTGGCGCGTCAGGAACTTGATCAGAGGTTCCCTGAAGGGACTGCCAGCCTGCAAGACACACGGCGAAGCCTGCGTCATCTGGGGCTCTGAGGTCTCTCTGGTCCGGCGACCGCTTGTGGCTCCGTGCGTGCCTTCTCCCCCCGTGAGTGGACAGCACGCGCCACAAGCCAACGGGAACACCCCACAGCGTCCTCTGCTAGATTAACCCAGCTGAAGCCCGACAGTGCAAACACTCCCCGTCAAAGACGCAGGAAGAACGAGGCGAGCCCGAGCTTGGCCTTTACCTCGATCAACATGGCCCGTTCGGTTTTCATCACGACCTCTAGCAAAGGCTTGACCAGAGTCTGGGGCGCAGCGGGGATCAGATGAAAAAGGTTTATGATGGCAGAGCAGATTTTCATCTCCTAATGGAGAAAGCCAGAAATTAGACAGCAGGCCAATTAATCGTGCCAGCCGAGGCATCAACCTCATACAGACCCTGCTGGGCTCTACTGTGCTTGCCAGGCTTGCCAGCAGAAGCAGAGCTGACAGGGAAAAAGCCACAACTCGCCAACCTCAGCTTCCAGCTGTGGCCGGAGGACACGGCCCGCCCTGGGCTCTGCCAGCGGAGGGAGGGGACGGCGCACCTGGCGATACTGCCTCGGCCGCTTGCACGCACACTGCCCAGCGGTGGGCGCGGCCTCTCGGGCTGCTGGGGAGCCCCCTTGGGGGCAGGGGGTCGTGCCCGTGGCCTGAGCAGTAGAGTCCCTCACGTGGCCGTGACCTCATGGGGTCTCCCCGGTGCAGCAGCTTCCAGGGCACAGACTTCTTCTGCCCACAAAGTCCTCAAAACATACGGGAAGTCTTTACCCCGGAAATAAGCAACTGACTGTGGGACTAAGAATTTGTCAAGCAGGCCTGAAAACAAAGCTGACCAACTGCTCCCCGGGATCCCATGAAAAGGGGACTGCTCGGTGACCAAGCCCCGTCACCCCGACTCTGCGTTCTCGGCGTCAGTTCCCACGGTTCTGGGTCCGCCATTTGGGCCACGGGGGCAAGAGATGCCCTGATGTCCCTCGCGGGTTGGGGGGGCGCCAGGCACCCAGACCCCACTGCGGTAAAATGGGGATGGTAAGCGCCAGTCAGGGGCACCGGGTCCCGGCGGCAGTGAAGAGAGCGCTCGGGACGCCTCATTAAGCCGAGAGGCCAAACATGAGACCGGTCAGAAACGAGAGGCATTGGCTCAGTGTCGCCCCGGGCCTCCCCTGGAGCGCCTGTCTCTAGTGTTTCTGAGTTTGGGGGCAGAATAAGTTGGTTCGATCCTCCAAGTTCAAATAACCTTCTAACAGTGGCACTTTCCTCTCCAAGGTGTTGGCTTTCAAAGCCCTGTCACAGAACCACTGCTGGCCTTCGCGTCACCCCCGGGAGGGGCGGCAGGCACGACGGGCGCTACCACCCCCACTTTACGGAAGAGGCCAGCGCGTGGCTGAGCCCCCTGTCCCAGGCCACAGCGCTGGGCCCACCCGAGGGCGCTGTGCGCGGCAGACACACGCAGGGGACAGGGCGCGGGCAGGGCCGTGTGAGGCAGCTGCTGTCAGACGTGTGCAAGAAGGAACGAGACCGCCTCCCAACTTCTAGCAGGCCACCTGCACTCTCCGCGGTTGGCGTCTCTCCTCTTAAGAGGTTGTTAGATGTGTGAGTTCATACAAACGGTATGAGAGCAAAAACCCAAGGCAATCAGAAAAATTGAGATGTGGCGATTCTAGTGCGTAGGAAACAGAAGGACTTAAGAAACCGGCTTAAAAAGGTCCTAACGGGAAACATGCGTGGCCCCCGGACAGCTCACGGCAACGGTGGGACCGACACAGGCCCGCCACAGACAGACAAGTACGCTCACTGCACGCAGGCACGACACACTCCGTCCACCACAGAGCCACAAGTCACGGCAAAACCAAGGACGACGACAGCCCCTCCTGCACCTCCACTGGTTCTCACCTCTACCCCTTCCACGGCAGGCTGAACCAAAACAAAAATCACAGCATGAAAAAAGGCAACGCAAAGGCAAACAGAACAGAGAAGGAAATGCACACTGCTCTTCACAGCGCACGTCACAAGCTGACTGTTAATAGGTTGTTCTCACCTCAAACTGACAGAATGGAGGCAAGGAGCATCTCCCGCACTCTGAAATGCTCTCCTGAGGATGGGGAGGAAAATCATCTTTTTTCTATTCATGTTATTTACACAGAACTTCCCGCACACTCAAAACACAGTCGGGTTATTGGGGGAAACAAGACAGTGAAGACGATTGTCAAGAAAGCACACGACAGGTAACAGATGCGCAACAGCAAAACGTGCACCTCCTCCGCCCTTCCGAGGCCAAAACAGCCCTCCTGTGTCCCGGGGAGTGTGCTCTTCCCTAAGCTTAACAGAGAGCTTTGGAATCCCTGTCCCGGGGGAGAAACTGTAAGACTCTGCTGTATGCAAATACATTTTAAAACCTATTCTGTTTAGCACCAGTCATTCAAGATTTTATGGGAGGGCCAAGACATTAAAAAAAAAAAAAAAACTTCTTTCCCCGCTCAAGCTGGGGCTTAATCCCCATCAGTAAGGCACGTTTCAGGCCTGCGTACTCAGCGGAAGCCATAGGCCAAGACGCCACCCACTGGACGGACATCTGGGTGATCTTGTGAAGTGAAGCTGTCTGTGTGCCTGCACGTGTGTGTGCAACAGGTGGTCACGAGGTTCTCCCCTCTAAGTTTAACGCCAAACAGGCAAACCTTCCTAATGTCATGATAATGCAGAGCTCAGGTCATCAGGGGTAAAGATGTCATGGGGAATGATCATTTTTATTCAACTTTCAGCACATCGTCAGTTACAGTTTCTCAGCTGGGCAATGTTATTTGGGAATCCAACCAAATAACCTGCTCCTCCATCTGTGGAGCACCCACTGAAAACCATCAGGGTTCAAGAGCAGAAAGGAAGCTTTGCTCTGGGCTGATGCCAGAAACCACAGCTGCTCTCCCACGGACCCCAAACACCGTGGCCCCTGAGTGCAGAGCCGTGACACCCTGAGCAGTGAGATGCTCTCAGGGACACGCTCACTGCTGAGCAACAGGCTTCAGCAGGAGCTTAACCAGCTCCCAGGACCCCTGGCCCCAGCCCCTGTGTGACCACCCCCACTGCGTGTAAGCGTCAGTGAAAGTTTGTGGGATCTTTTTGATCTAACGGAAGTTGTTCACCTCCTGCTAGGGCTTTAACGTTTATTGTAAAACTGGCTGTAAGTTTCAGAGTGTTAACAGCTAACTGTAAAAGCAAATATAAAATTTAGAGCAAAAACACCCAACAGAGGAGAGCTGGGGGGGAGAAGCATAGAGGCGTCGTGCCTACTCCCAGGAGCTTAGGGTTTTCAAACACACTCCCCGACTCCCCCAGGAGGATTTCCTGGGGTTTTTTCCCCCTATATTCATAAATAACAAACCTTCAAAGAGGTTATGGGTGGTTTAACATTCCTAAAGAAAGTTTAAAATCCGGGCTCAGTTTTGCTTGTTGGCTGTTTAGAAGCAGCGAGAAACAAGACACATAGAAAGAACACCTTGACGCAGAATGGTTAACACAAAGCATAATAAAGCCGAAGTAAACGGAACGCAAGCTGGGATGAGGCACGGCATCCAACGAGCAGGCGCAGGGGCACGGGGCACCACGCTAGTGATGCTCTGCAGAGCTCGGGGGCCCCTCATCGGGGTGCTGCTGCAGTTCCACGGGCGGAGCAGGAGCTTGTGGAAGCACAGCCCACCGAGAGGACAGACATCAACTTTTAAAGGATATTTTAAAAGAGTATTAACATCTGTGAATAAGATTAGAGTCAAAACAGTAAGAAGCATTCGCTTGTAACAAAGTCTTTAGGGACCCACATCGGATCCTTTAAAAGATTTAACTAGAGTGGTTTCCCCTCAAAACTGTAAAAAATTATGTTTTGAAGGACGGGCCATCTGGCCTTTGGGCAAACAACGGGGGTGGGGGATTCAGACCTCGAGGACACCCGTGCTGGGATTCACGTGATGCTCCATCACGTTCTCCTCGGTGCTGTGTGAAGGCCCAAGGCCTCTGCTCAGCTTATGAGGCAATGAGGGCGGAAAGCAGTGGAAACAGCTGAGCACTGCACCCCGTGCAAACGACAGCTGCCGAGAGCCGTCTCGAAAGCACGCTTAATTCACTGTAGAGAAAAGCTAGGAAAAGTGAAAGACTAACACGCCACGCTTCCCAGATTCTCATCAACAAAAACATCGTGTGAAAGTGAACAAAAGGGAGATTTTTAAAAAGAAACACAAAGAGGAACGGTCAATGTAAGAGAAATAAAATTGGAAATGTCACGCTGACAGAATACGTGTAACAGGCTACACGGACTAGAGTCACACACACTAAACCTCTGACCGGGATTTAATTAGGAGCATGGCTCCGGCGTTCGCATCACTAACGGCAGTGCCCGGCGGCGGGGCTGCCCCGGAAACAAACGACTCACTCACATTTCCGTCACTCCTCTGGCCCCCTTTGTGGGTGAGGACCACCACTTCCATCCACTTTCGCAGATGTTGCTGTTGAAAAAAAAATACATCCTTAGGCATTTTTTTCTTGACAACGGGAGCATCTCAGTTCCAAAACAGGTGAAGACCTATATGTGGTCAATTCCCAACCTACTCAACGTGAGAACGGCAGTGTTTCTAATTATTGCAATAGCGCAGCCAAATGCGTGATGAGAGTGACTGATGTCTGCTTCTGTTCTATAAACAGGAAGGCTGAATTCACCCTGATACAGCAGGAGGTGTCCTGCAACCGGGCATTCCAACAAGAGGACCTGCATTCCCGTTACTCCGGGCCGTGGCGGTCCCCCGAGTCTACCCGAGCCAGCAGCCAAGCCAGGCGTCAGGGCAGAGACGTGAGCAAGCAGACGGCACCCCAGCCCGGGGAGCTCCGGTGCGCAGCAGGGGAAACGAGGCAAAACTCAGGCGCTGCCAAGCGACAGGAGCAGGACCCCACAGGAGGGCCCCGCGGAGGTGGCCAGGCCGGAGGCAGAGGGACGAGCGTCCCGGTCGAATGCATGTAGACCGGTAGGTACATATCTGTATCATATATGGAAGCTTAAAGGGAAGGGGCCTTACAATTTGGAGAATTCACTTCCATTACACTCTACTATTAGGGCATCACTTAAAAATTTTAGGACCAATCAATTCCCAGCTAGTATTTGGGCCATGGTTCATTTCTTTGGTATCTACAGACACGAAGAAATCGCATCTGAAGCTTAGAAGCTGCATAAAACACACGCATGTTTGCAGTAACGTACTGCAAAATCGTGAAGTTAACAAGTTATTTATAAATGTTTGTTTACAGCATGCAAAATGAAGCTAACAGCTGAAACTCCTTCATCTGTTTACTCCTCAGGTTTAGACTCTTCAAACAGATCTTTTATTTGCACAGCTATTTCCTTGCTAGCTGTAAAAACTCAAAAGGATTTCTAAAGCCCTTACAAGTTCTTCACGGCATCACTGTCGACAAAGGCCAAACGCTGGGAACCAGCAGGGAAAGACGCGGGAGAGTCTGGCACGTCCCCGCCTTGAAACACGAGGCGGCCATGAGACAAGGATGAGGAGGCGCTTCACATGCCCATCTGAAGGATGGGACGGTAAATGCGAAAAGAAAGGACGGATGGATCCCACTTCCCTTTGTGGGAAGTAACTGAAGAGACGCATGTCCCATGACAAACGGGAGCCGCCTCCAGAAGGACACACGGGAGACTTCCCGCCGGTTGTCTCCCGGAAGAGGAGCTGGGAGGCTGGAGGGCGGGGTAATTCACTCTTTAAAAAAGTCTAATCTTTCAGGCTCATCATACACGTCTGGCTTACCATCATCTGATCACAAAATTTATCATTGAAGGAGTTTGGGAAGAGCCTGGTCACCGAGGTCAGACGATTGACGACGTTGAGCGTCAGACTCCGATAGTCGCCCAGCATCATCAGGAGAGGGCGCATGTGAGTGTGGATCTGGTCCACTTCTATGGTAGCGCCTTCTAAAAACTATCAACGGAGAAAGGTTAGCGGGGAAGATACCGGAGTACAGCTCACACGAACCGGAACTCACAGTCGAGCCCAGCAGCAAGTTTCTGCTTTGCTTGGGAAAATACAGTATTAACCAAGTATATCCCACAAGTTTATGAGGAAATGAGGAGGACTGGGCATTCCTGTTTAATTTTCCAAGGGCTCAGGATGGCTATGGAATAGGTAGAGACGCTACTACACTCCGGGGAGGGAGGAACACAGGCAGACTCCCGGGATGCAGACAGGGCCAGCAGGACGAGCTCAGTGTGGACTCCCACCTGCCAGCCCCACTCACCTTTCTCATGCAGGCTTCCCCGGCCTCCTGGAGCTCGCTGTTGGTTGAGTTCAGGGCTTTGAAGAGCGCAGCAATGATCTTCTCTCTGGACTGAGGAAGATAATTGCAGGCCGCAAGCGCATCTTGAGGGAGAGAAATCAACACGACTTTCATCATTCACCGGAAAAGCGTACAGCAACATCCTCGTCTAAAGGCTTTACCAACCAACAGACACACTAAGCTTCTTTCCTAATAACCCGGCTTCACGCAAGACAAAAGAACGCGTGGCCTTCTACTCACAGGGTCACTATTATCTATGGGTAACTGTCATCTAAGAAGGTAACAGCCTGCCAGAAAGTCCACGATCAACTTTACTGTCCAGACAGATGGAAGGGTGAAAAGAAAAACAATGTGAAAACAAGGGTGAAGGGGTCCCCAACGACACCCTGCCCCAAGGTCTTGTCGCAGGTGAGGGCATGGCAGACCCATGGGCACGCGTGCTGCGCCAACACTGAGGGCGGAGCCGCGGGCTCTGGCGACGGAGGAGACGGACACGCAGCTCAGTGTCTCCCCCTTATCTGCGCCCCAATCTGCAAGGGGAGTCAAAGGCTTTGAAATGCAAACGTTCTCAGGACAGAGGACTTAACTTGAGCCTGTAGGTTAGTTAAGCAGTGATGTTCTAGCTCATGTGAAATGTGTGAGGGGTGCCCCAAGGAGAGGAGCCCCAACAGGAGGGGTGAGAAGACCCCCTGCGTCCCCCCTCACTCTGGCCTGCCATGTCTTGGGCTCCGTCCTCAAGTGCTGCCTCTCAGCTCCTCTACTTCTAATTCAAGGAGGATTCTGGAAATATTTCATTAAGTCATTAAGTGTGTAAAAGTCAACAAGAGACAAAGTTAACCACGAGGTATTTATCAAAAAGGAAGAAATGACTTTCTAAGTATGAAGGCAAGTAGTGTATTTTCCTAATTATGTGCAATTCTTGTGCTAAACAATGATGACTGACATTCTTAATGAACTCCCAGAGACAGCAGGAGTCTCAAATGCTCCTAAATCATTAAGAAGGCTAAAAAGATCTAAATACTTTGATTCAGATGAAAACGGCAAGATGTGAATGGTGTGAGAACACTCTTAACCAGGAATTAGAGACACACCTTAGAGCAATGTTCAGTTCCCAAAAGAGAACTACAAGGAGTTTACAACACAGTAAAATCCAGCTTATTAGAGAGTGGAATAATTACTTAAATCCTAGAAATCTATACAGTCCAATGACATCTCATTATGCAGCCTGATAAATACACCAACATTTTTTTTTTATTCCCCCTTAGAGACCACAGAGAGTCAGAAAAATCAGACAACCAAATAAAGGCCATCGGTCCCCCTCCATTTCTGTGCCCAGTAACTTTTTAGGTTTACGTGAACTTACTTAAGGCTGCAATCCGTAAAGGGACAAGCGACGGAAGGCTTTTGTAACAGGGCAGCTTTGTTAAAGCTGAATCTTCAGCCTCGCACAAGTTCAAGAGCTGCAAGAGATAGAATGACGAAATTCGGCCTGCTGGCACTGTGAAGACCTTGCAAGTAACAAGACGCGACCATCAGCCACACACAACACAATTCACAAACCAAACCCAAATCCTGAAGCGCTTAAGTATCGCAATGTCACTGGGCTTCCTTGTTCTAAAGCAAAACTCAGTCAACCTCTGTGAAACAGATTCTTTGGCACTCTCATCGGCTCTGATACCACCATGCTTTTTCTTTACGCAGAAGGTCACTCTCTCTAAACACAAATTCCACAAAGAGGGGACAATGCCTTGTTCAGAGCTGTTTCCCAATGCTGTGGGCCAAGGCCCAAGAAATAAACACGCTGCAATTCAAGTGTTTGAGCAGTAATACTTTTTCTTTCTTTTCAAGCACACAGAAGCCTAAGAAGGAAGTATTTTGCTGGAAATACTATATAATGCAGACACTCCAGCAGCTGGTCTTGCAGACGTTCACCAAACCAGGACACGTTTATATATCCACCGCCTAAAATACCACACACGGTGCTCTATTACTACCCTCCCCTTCTACTGACGTCCTGCACAACTTACATAAGGGCTATAGCCCAGGTATAAAAAAGTAACTAAAAGCTAGAACACACAATCAGTGACCTCAAGTCCAAGTAAAACCAAGGGACTTAAAGAATCAAGAGGCAAGTTTTTTCATAGCTGGAAATTCAGACTTGGTGTGGACAAGGAAGAACTTGCTTCCTTGTGACTTCTGGCTCAGTCTAGTCTGACAGTGCCTCCAGAATAAGTCACATCTTGAAACCAGTTCAGATTGGGCTAATCCACGGCCCACTGTTGAGTCTAAGCTGATGTCTCTGATTGACTGCATCTAGAGTTGTGTTCCTACTTCGCACTGTCTAGTACCATGCCACGCTGTAATACTGACAGTGACAAGCACGCGGGAGGGGCCATCCTCCACTGCCTGTCATCTCGGGGTCAAGGGGCAAGTCAAGTCCACCAAACGAGAGCCCAGCAGGGCAGTGCAGTGATGAGAGGCCAGGTTCTAATGCAGCTGCGGCGGCTCCAGCCTGAGCTCTCCAGCCGGCCTGCTCCGGGGGCCCGGGTGCCTGCCAACCCTGAGGCTCAGGCCCGGCACCTTCAGAGAGTGCTCAGGCTCTGTACTTCACGCGGTACCGCCTGAGCCAGGTAAGGGCGCTCACATGAAGTGAGGTCTCAACAGCGCAGGCACACTCAGGTCTGATACACGATAAACGGGGAGCCTGCTGACATGGGTGATATAGGAGGAGGTACAGTCTCGGCTCTGAAATGCACTTCACGGTCCTGAAGAGCAAGGCTCCCCGCGAAGGCTGACAGGGCTCCAAGGACTCAGCAACCCCCCACCTCACTGGCCATCTCAGACACACACCTGCCTTCTCCCCCGCCCCAGGCGACGGCCGGCTCCCTGCAGGCAGGGCCCCGACTCTGCTGGACGCTGCCTGGATCGCCTTCATGCAGACAGGCTGCCAACGCGTGCGGGCGACCCCAGCCAGGCCGCGCCCCTACCTCGGTGTAGAACACTTTGTGCTCCACCACGTTGAGGTCCATGGTGAAGAGCCGGGGCTGCAGCGTGGTGCAGAACGTGTTCCCCTCCATCAGCCCGATCTGGGCGTTGGCGGGCTGGTGTCGTAGCAGGTGCTTCTTCGGGGGGACCATGTCCTGGAGGACCTGGGGGAGACACGGAGGAGACACCCCTGATTGCCGCCCCTTAAAGAGCAAACGCCTCAGCGCAAGGCCCTAAGCCAGTTAGCAACCTGAAAACCGTAACTGAGATCAAGTTATCCCAGACAGCCCTCAGTTAGGAAAGGGAGGAGCTGCTTCAAACGCCAACGCTGGGTCGTGGAGAGATGCACTCAGACACATTCCACTCCTCAGGGTCCAGAGCAGCCGCTCTTACAACAAACAAAGCAAGGAAGAGACCAGGTTGTGCTCATCAGGCCCCAAAACCAGCCCCTACCCTTGACAGTCACTGAAACAGACGTTAACATATAAGCACGCTGCCGTCTGCAAACCTGAGGTCAGAACGACCACGTGTAACAGCACTTAGCTCACTGGACAAAAAACGCCAGATTCCGTATCATCAACACTCAGACCTGAGGGAAGAAGTCTGCGGAGGTTCCGCCCGGTGACCGACGCCTCACCTCCTTGTGCGGCTCCATGATCACGGTCACGCTCTTCCCCGTGACCTGGGCCAGCACCTGCAGCGAGTGCATGGCCTGCTTCCTCACGGTGGAGTTCGGGGACGTGACCTCCCGAACCAGGTCATGGGTCACGTGGTGGAAGGACTTCTCCTGGGCCGCCACGATCTCCTCCACCCTCTCCTCGTCCTTGAGGGGCGTCGCGCACCTCATCAGGAGCTGCTCCAGGGTGGTCTTGGCCATGGCGACCGCCCCGTTGGAAACCTGCAGGCCAGGGACGCCTCAGCACCAAAGACGGGCGCTGATGCCCACAGCACCCACGTCTGCACACCTGCCCGGCTGCCCCAAATGCTCCGCTGGGGGCCACGCCTCTCAAACCAGCTAAGGCGCCAAGACTGCTTTGTGTTGTCCTCAAGGTACTCTGGTAGCTAACCCTGCTGCTTAGAGAGTCATCGTTTGTCATTCAGGAAGAAAATATGGATCTAGACTCAATCCTTGTGTTTACCAAACAGATTTAAGCAGCCGATGGCCACTGTCTTCTACTTGTTTGTGCTACATCGATACAAAGGTTCATAAAGAACGCAGCTCCTACAGGAACTTCTGCGGCACATGCACTATCTAATCTGTGGCAGGACTGAGGAATTTTCCCTTCACGGACCACTGTGTCAAGCCCTTTGGCCCGTGACTGTTATCAAGACTGACCCGTATTTAGAGTCTCAGAGAAAGAGAACCTGAGGGCTGTGATCTGTCCTTTCCTTTGCAATGCTGTAGCGAGATCAGAGGATGAGATGGTTAGCTAACAGCACCAACTCAATGGACGTGAATCTGAGCAAACTCCACGGACAGTCGAGGACAGGGAGGCCTGGCCTGCTGCGGTCCACGGGGCTCACAGAGTCAGACACGACTTAGTGACGGAACAGCAGCAGCAGTGAAACCTGAGCTTCCTGGAGAGCACACTTGCAGAACTGCCTGAAACTCACTGCTGCCCGGGCGGACGACCGTCCTGCGCCCGTGTGGGGGGTCCGGGGTCACCCCCCGGGCCCGCCGCGCCCTCCCCGCCTACCTCGCCCGTCAGGTCCATCATGACGAAGAGCAACGCTTTGAGGAAGGTCTGCTGGTTCTGCAGCACCCAGGTGAGGGGCAGGCGCTCCATGAGGAACTTGATGGACACCACGCCGCCCAGCTTCGCGTACCAGGCCTGCTCGTAGCAGCAGGCGCACAGGCGTTCCACGACGTAGGAGAAGAGGGGCAGCTGGCACGCCTGCAAGAGACACGCACCACCGCTGTGCCCCAGGCCCCGGAGAGCGGCCGCCCGCGGGCACAGATGGCCCCGCCCAGAGCGCACTGCTCACCCGCTCCTTCGAGCCCAGGATGAGCTCGCCACATCGAAGATCACGGCGAGGGCCACCTCCCCGATCTTGCAGAGCTCCTTCTCCTCGTAAGCCATGCAGATGGCGATGGCGTCGATGAGGACCAGGGGGTCCATCCCTTTGGAGCCGTTCTCCTCGCTGTGGAACATGGCCGTGCTGGGCTGGCTGCCCACCTGGTAGCAAGGGAGCAGGAAGGGGCCTGGGAGGACAGGCGGGCGGTAGGCGGGAAAGCTGGGCTTAGCGCCACAGACACACTCGTCCCGCCAACTGCAAAACTACCCATTTCCCTGGAGGTTAGTAATTTAAACCCTGATACCTGACCAACTTCTGTTAAACCGCAATTATTTACAAACTAAGTAGGTATAATGTAACTGACTCCATCACACAGTGTTAACTTTCAGATTTTCTCAATCACAGCTCACAGACAGACTTGTTTAAAGTGAGAACCGTAATCAGGTCTTTTTGTTGAAAAAACTCATTACCCAGGCCAAGAGGCACAGTGTGGGAGTGACTGTGGGTTCTGCTTCGGACATTCCCGAGACACAAGAGGAAAAGCAAGAGCACCCAGCTTCAGAACCCAATCCGCGCAGAAGAGTCTGGCAGCCACTAACAACTCAGCCTGGCAAGAGTGAGCAGGTCTGCCGGAAACACTGGGAGACAAGCCAAGTGTCCAACTGTACGGCGCTGACTATTCGGACAGGAAGAGTTTAAAAAGGAGGGGAGCTCTGTGTTCTGCAGCGTTGGGAGAAAACTACTTGTCGACCAGGGTGAGAGGTTTCGAGGACACAAAGTGCTACTCAAGAGGTCATGCCCACGACTGGCGTGGGGCTGGGAGCAGCTGCGAAACTGAGGCTGAGTTTCAGGAACAGCAGCGGGGGGTGCCGTGACATGTCCACTGTCTTCACAAAACCACCGGTCTGCAATGGGTTGGAAGCACTAACAGAACAGGCCCTTCGGCACCCAGAGCCCGGGAACGCCTGGAGCAGAGGCGGGGAGAGGCCAGGCAGGGGACAGGCACCGATGAGGGTCCAGCAGCAGACTGAGGAGCCACGGGACCAGGGCGAGCGGTGATGGAGGCCGGGCCTGGCAAACAGCACCGGGGACAGGGGGCCAGCAGGGGGCAGGACCACACACAGTCACCGAGCTACACGCAGAGGGTCCAAAAGTATTCAGCCCGCCCAACGAAAAACAAGGGCCACACCGTTAAACCCACCCTGTTAATATTTTACATGTAAAACCAGGTGACAATTTTCAAGTGAACACAGCACCCACTGCTGGAACACCAACTCTATGTCAGCGGAATGAGTGTACAACCAGCAAACAACAGTCCAACACCAATCAGCCACACTCAGCTGCTGTGAAACACGATGTCCCTGAAGACCTCAACCCGGCTCGCCTGGGGTCACTCACCGCACTGCTGGGCGACCGCCACCATCGTGTAGTGGCGGATCAAGCTGGCCACGAAGGGCAGAGCGCTGGGCCGCAGATCTTTAATGACCGCGGACATGAACGCCCCGGTCAGGGCCTGCTCGAACGTCTTCCGGGCGGGGGTGTCCTGTGCTTTGTAGCGATGTGATATGATGACGTTGGGGATGGTCTTTTCTGTAAAGCTGTGTGACAACAATTAAATCTACCGTCACCACACTCGAGTCCAGAGCTGACGATCCTATCACAGGGGACTTATGTGCAGCTTCACGGGCCTGAGTGACTTCTCTGCTTTAATTTCAGCAACACATGGAATCTAACATGACAAGTTCCATGATGCATGTCTTCAGCCAACGGGTCAAGAGACACCAAACGTGCTGTCCCCTGGTGTGAGCACGGGCCAACAACTCAGGGACACCACAGAACAGACGGCAGCATTCAACGGCTGAGAGAGACTAACCCTCAAGCACCCAAGTTCTTCCCATTTTCTCTAAAAGAGAAGCAGGGCTGGGCAGACAGCGTGTCCTTTTCCTGACCTGACAGAACACACTTCCAGCACCGAGAGATCTGGGAGGCACTCCCACCCCGAATGCTCTGAAACAAGGCCCACGCCCCGTCGTGCACAGAGCATACTTGGGGTGGGCCAGGAGCTGGTAGAGCGCATGCTTGTTGTCCTCCAGGCTCATCATCGCCACCAGGAAGCACTTGATCACTTCCCACGCCTGCCTCCGGTAGTAGGGCTCGGTGTTGGCGCTCTTCAGGCAGTCTAGAGCCGTTTCAATGGCCTGCGGTGAAGAAGCACAGCAACTGGGTTTGTGCTGAAGTCGTGACTCTGAAAGCCTTTGCGGGAGGCACGAGCGGCACCCAGAAGCAGCTCGATGCTCGTCTACCCTTAAAGACAGCAGTGGGTCTGCAGACAGGCGAGCAGCTTTCACCAAATGAAACATTTCACCAAATGCCTCCGGAGGAGGCAACGGATGCGGCTCAAACTGAAATGCGAAGCGGGGTTTACTGATTTTGTGCTTCAACGGCCGATGGGAAATTACAGAAATTAAGTGAGCTCAGGACTCCTGTGGCAGATTTGCTGGATTAAACTAGAACCTGAGTTGTCTCAGTTAAGGTTTAACTAATTTCTTCAAAAAGGGTTTACTTCATTTTTTCAGAAAACCTACCCAGCTTCATACATGTCTTATCCTAGCCTGTAGGTGGGCTAGGAAGGCAGGATCGCACACAAAAACACTCCAAGTCTTTAACAGCTCAGGTGTTAACGCTAAAGGTGCTTATTGCTGCTGCTGCTAAGTCGCATCAGTCGTGTCTGACTCTGCGACCCCACAGGCTCCCCCGTCCCTGGGATTCTCCAGGCAAGAACACTGGAGTGGGGTGCCACGTCCTTAGAAATCAAAGGCCTAATCTGTACTGAAGTCTGCTCCAATGTGAGGAGCCAGGGAGGGGCTGACGGGACGGGGCCTGCCCTCCAGATGCAGGCCTCTCCCCACCTCACCCCTCTCTGCAGAGATTGGAGAGGGAGCTGAGAGGATCAGCACAACCTCCAAGGCGATCACCGTCCCCTCCCCCACCGAAGAAAGGCAGGTGAACCCGCGGCGCTGGGCCTGGCCCTTCCCTGCCAACTCCTGCCAGGGGCCCCACGTGCCACCCGCTGGGAAGGGTCCCAGGAGCAGCATGGGATCCCTGGAAGGACCAGGGAGGCGTGTCTTCACTATCCGGTTTCTTCCCTGCTTTAGCTGCTTGGGGGAAAACCTTCTAAAGGGACCTTCTCGCTCGGCTTAGTCTATGCAGAGATCAAGTGGAAGTCATAGCTTGCATTCTAATGCCAACCTGCACAGACAGGGCTGAAGCAAACAGAATCCTAACTTAAGCAAACTACCTAAGACATGTGAGCTGGCCGGATTCACAGAGCGCTCGCTAGGGTCATTTTCAAGGTCAAGACAGGATTGCAGTTGTATTTTCTTACAAGGAAACTAGTGTTTATTTGCCAAGTGCTTCGATAAAGGTTGAGATGAGGAGCTGAGATTAAAAAGGGCAACACTTCTGTAGGGCACGGCTCGGGGAGGGGAGCGACAATGCGTGTGCTTGAGAAGGTTGGGGAGAGGCTGGGTGGAGGACAGGTGGACGGAGGGAAGACCCCAGAAACGGCTCCATAGAGACGCTACCCAGAGGGCACCCTTCCTCGCAAACGGTCAGCAATGTCTGGCTCAAAAAAAAAAAAAAAAATCACAGCCACTCCTGCTGTGCCTACTTCCCACACAGACAGTGGAGTTCTAATACACAGGACGGGGCGAGGCGAGCGCGCTCGGGCAGGGCTAGGCGCAGGCCTGCAGGGAGCTCAGCGTCCGGCCGGCGAGCGGCTCACCGAAGCTGCCGTCACTCGGACACGCGCCAAAGGGTGCAGTAAAACCCTCCCCAAAATGCTCGCTACAGTAACGGCTGGGTAAGTAGCCTGAAAGGATGAGGTATCCAAAGTGGCAGTGCAGGCAGCGAGGGCGGGCTCTATAATAAAAAGGGGAAAGTCGGATGCGACCACACGGACGGTTAACAAGTACGACCTTGAGTGTGGGAGGCCCAGGGGGGTCAGTGAGGTGAGGGGGCTAGATCTCAGTAAGGGTCAGGCAGAAGCAGCTGAGTGACTGCAACACGCGGGGCGTCGTCTGCTGGTTTTGACAGAGCCGCCCCTGGAGGGAGCCGAGAGGGGCAAGGGGTGAAATCAGCCTGCTCCCACGTCACCCCTGATGAGACACCCGCTGGGCATCACAGCGGACAAAGGGCAAGCGTGAGGCGGGCGGGGCGGCACCCCCCGCCCATCAGGAAGGACAGCCTTGCCCAGGGCGCAGGTCCTCAGGGGCAGCGCCGCCCACCACTGGCCCCCTGGCGTCATGGAAACCCTCGCCAGCCAAGCTGGGCCCCACAAGCCTTGTTGCTCTTTGGGTTGAGAAACTCCCGCCCAAGGGACGGGCTCTATTTGCATGTTTCTGAACAGAAATTAAACCTCTTAAAGTGGAGCCTGCAGCCTCTTTTTTAAGACGTTCCCAGAGACGCGCGCAGTTACCTTCTCCATCGGGAGCTGAAGGGACGCTTTACAGTCAGAAAACTCCACGGTGACGCTGGGGCCCTGAACCTCGGTCACGACGTACAGCAGCTTCTGGGACTCCTTGAGCATCTTCCTGTTGCTGCCGCCGAACTTCCCGAGGACGCGGTAGGCCACGTGCGAGATGCTGTCCGCGGGTTGCGCAGAGTGCGCCACAGGGCCTGCAAGCCAGCACGCGCCTGTCAGCCTCCCAGCCAACGTGCGCCCATGGCCCCCAGCCCCACTCACAAGCTCTGAGGGACAACACGGTGAAGACGCCCCGCCCCAAAAGATCTGGGGGACGACGCAGCGAGGAGGCCCCTCCCCTTGGCCCCCTACACACAGCTCTCTGCCCAGGGGACTGGTGTTGGTCTTGTGTGTGTCCTTCCGAGAAACTGAATGTCTTTACAGAAAACACACACATAAATGTTCTTCCGTGTTCCTGGAACACAAATGGTAGCGAGTCGTCAACAGCGTAGAGCTCAAAGGCAAGAGAACGAACAAGCCGCTTGGATGGATACACATGGGCAGGGGAGCAGACAGGAAACACATTTGCTGGTAAAGTCCTTAACTCTGCATTAGATGGAGTGTCCCCAGGTTTTTACTGCTATTAGGTTTTATAACTTATAAACATGATACACAAATTTCCTTCTACATTTCAATCCTGATATAAGAAAGGATGGTGAAGAGAGAACACTGGGATTATAAAGGGACCAGCATTACAAGAAAAACGAGTTACTGGGTACCTCGTACTCACAGTTAGTACAAAAAAGAGAGGCCCTCGACTGTTTCAAAAAACTGCGATTTCCCCAACTTTTTCACTGACATCATCATAAATCCTGAAAACGGCCACAGCTCACTATTTAAATCTATTTTCTGACACATCCTCTGCAACAAGGCCAGGTATTAGCATCTAGTGATCATCAATATAAAATCTCTGAGCTTTTCTGTAAGCAAAATTCCAGTTTCTCTTATGTTCCTGTCGGCCCACCTGAAGCCCGAGCACCGCGGGAAAGGGGCGTCTGCTCATCCCCCCGGGAGGCGCTGGCCTGGGAACGGGGGTCCAGTCTCCCACCCTCACACAGGGACTCGGCAGGCTGACGGGCCTCTGCCAGCAGTCCGGCTCTGCTCACAGACGGGCAGGAGGCCCCGAGCCCAGCCTGCCTCCTCTCCTCACGCGGTGCTCACCCGGGCTCGGGTCGGGCCCACGGTCAGCCTTCCAGAACCAGCTGGCCTTGGCGGCTCCCACCCAGCCTCTCGGCCATCTTTTCCTTTCTAGACGGAGTCTGAGACGCACATGCAGGTCACTGTCTCATGTCCACTGTCCAGAGATCCTGCATCTCAGGAGTGACTACGTGCCCATCACAGAGGCTGGCACTTGGACCCCGACCTGGGGCCAGATACTCTCTGCTAAAGGGGTGGGTGAGCGAGGCACACTCAGCCCTGACCTCTAACATTCACCAACCACAGTACAAACCGTCACCATCAGCAGCAGAACACGAGGGGCCAGCCCCATCGCTGACAGAGAGCTCTAACAACCACGAGACGCAACACAGGCTCAAACCCGCCTTTCTTCTCTGTTTCCTCTGGGGCGGCCAGGCGGGTCTCTCTCTTACAAGGGTGCACCTCTGCACTGTGCAACTCGGGAACCCCCAGAAAGAGAGCGCGTCTCCCTGGAAACAGCGGTAGCCAGGGAATGCCTGCCTTCCCAAGCCATCAACCTCAGGAGAACGCGACGCTGCGGGAGCCCTCCGAGAGGGGAGCGATGCTGCAAAACAAGCATCCGCTCTACACTCGTGGTGTTTCTCCACATCACTTCGTAGGCCAGAAGCCTCACGCAGCCAGGCGCAGGCTCCACCAGTAGCGCAGCAGAGCGCGAGCCAGCGCAGGGCAAGGCGAGCTCGCCTCTGAAACCGAGGGCCGGCGTCCCGGGACGGAGGCGGGGCCCGGGGCCCGCGGCGCCCTCTGCCGGCAGCACGGGGACGCGCACGCACCTGCATGAGCTCGGCGCGCACCGGCTGGATGTGGTCGTACAGGAAGTCCGGCTGCAGGTTGTCCACGCACAGCTCCAGCGTCCGCAGGCCTTGGCTGACCAGCGTCTGAGAGCCGTTGAGCGCCGACACCAGGGGGTCCATGAGCATGGGCAGGTAGGGCAGGAGCGAGCTCAGCCGCACGGGGACCGTGAGACACAGCTCCACGAACAGGTCCTTCATGTGCTGCTTGTGCAGGCCGCTCTGCAGCATGTTGAGCCCTGCGGGGGACGTCAGCACACTGAGCCCTGCACGTGGGGGACGCTGCCGCCCAGGGGCACCCCGGAAACGCAGAGAATAACCAGCGCCTCTCTGTAAACCCCCGCCCCGAGACAGAATCACGCCCCAGAGTTACGTCTGCTGCACCTATCCTCTAACTCCCGTCTACCGCGTGACGACAGCAGGCTGCGTGCAATCAGCTTAGGCTGTGACGAGTGCTACTTAACGTGGACTGAACTAACGTTAAGGACTAATTAATGCTGCTGCTGCTGCCAAGTCACTTCAGTCGTGTCCGACTCTGTGCAACACCACAGACAGCAGCCCACTAGGCTCCCCTGCCCCTGGGATTCTCCAGGCAAGAACACTGGAGTGGGTTGCCATTTCCTTCTCCAAAATTAATGCTGCACAAGGTATTTAACATCATGTTCTCCAGTGAATAAGCCCAATCTAGAAAGAAACAGACTCCAATGTGACGTGTTCATCTCAAGTCTGAGGCTTACAAACTTGTGTGTCATTTCAGGTTTCCAGTAAACCACAGCTGATGTTTATGCTTTAAAATAAACTTAAAAAAAAAAAAAACCACTCGATTTTGTAAGTGAGGAGCTCCCTTCTTATAAACTCAAGGCCCCATACACTCTAAAGGAGGATAACCGAGTGTTCACCGAGCCCCGCTCCTGAAAAACGTCAGATGTGGACTTGCCCACAGCACCTAAGAGACAGCTGGGAAGAGAAGAGCAGGGAACAGCGCCCCCCAAACAAGGTGCGTCCCAGGCAGCTGAGGCTAAAGAAAGAGGGATGGCGAGGCAAGGCAATACACAGCAGTCGCACCAGACTCAGAACCCAAAGAAGAAGGGAGACAAGGAGAGGGGCCAGGCCCAGCTCCCAGAAGGGGATGTGCTTGAACAAAAGAGGCGGGCAGAGAAGACTGCAGGCGGGGCCATGAGACTGATCTGAGAAGAGGGCGCAGGCTGGGGAGGCCTGGAGTCAGGGTCAAATGCAGAGAACACAGCCCGCCTACGAGCCTCCCTAAGCACCTGCTGGGGGACTTAGGGCCATGTTACCCTCAACACAGAGGAGGGCATGGCAGCCCACTTCAGTGTTCTCGCCTGGAGAATCCCAAGGACAGAGGAGCCTGGTGGGCTACATCCCGTGGGGTCACACAGAGTCAGACACGACTGAGCAACTAACATTGCCTTCAGCAGGCCTGGGCTCCCCAGGCGCCTTCTGGGCACATCATGCTATAAACGGCTTCTCTCAGAAGAATTCATAAAGAAAATACAGAAGATTCAATCCCTTGCCAAGAGCTCACCGTTACCAAAAAACAAAAAAAACATTCCTAGGAGAGGGTGTTCACTGATCATTGGCCTCAAGCTGCCCTTTGGCTGAAGCCTTGAAAGCATTCCTAACGCACAGCAATAAAGAACCCTATCTGTGCACCTCAGCACCTCAATTAAAGACACACACTTTAATGTATTTTTATATATTACATATAGGGCTTACATCAGCTTTATAACTTGTTTTTTTTGCCTTCTTGTTCTCTTTCAGTCTAGAGATCCCTGACCTTACTAAACTACTCTCTCAAACTGCTTCGCAAATGCTGCAAAAACGTCCTAACTGGGGTCAATGAAGACCTTCCCACTCTCAATCAATTCTGAGCAGGGAGACGTACCCACCTCTTTAAAGCTCAAGACACAGGGACAGACACACACGCACACACGTCCCCTCACCATGACCGGGTGCAGGGTAGGAACCCCAGCACACAAGGCCAGAACCCACATGTGCACACGAGACTCCACGGCGGCCGGGCTCACTGTTCTGACCTTGCAGGAGGTTGGGTAGGAGAGGCAGGAATTCCTGATACAGGAGATCGTGGCTCCCGCCCCCAATGGAGCGGAACAAGGCCCGCAGCAGCAGGAAGTAGTTGTAGGGCTCTTTGGCCGTCTGGGCGAGCTCCATGGAGCTGTTAACAATCTTGTGCAGGTGAGGCTGTGGGATGGAGAAAAACCAGGTTAACAGGCTCCGAAGGGAGGAGGGTTCACTGCCCAAAGGGAGGAAGGGAAGGTCATCTTGATGAATTTTCCAAAAAGAAAAACCAAACAGAACCTTTCCAACTTTTATTTGACTCAAATTGACTTCTCTTAAAATACAGGTAGCTTTCCACCCAGTCTGGCTGTGAAAGAAGCATTTACTAGGCTCCTATCTTAGCACCAACACACAGGGAAGCGGTGCTGCAGACACTTGGCGGCAGGACCCGGAGGGCCCGCTGGCTCTGCCGGTCTTGGGAACAGTCCCTCCCCTTCCTGAGACTAACTAATCACAGGAGACGAAAGAAGCTGGGCTCCTGATAACTATTAAAATACAAAAAGCAACCCAAAGGCACCAAAACTTCACTACCAATCACATACTACACACACCAAGTTGGGAAGAGCCTCAAAAGACATCCGAGATCATACCGTTTTAGAAGACTTGATCAAAAAATCTGTTCGTATTTATTTACTTCAAAAAAGCATTTTATTAAAGCTTAATAGCTTAAAACAGGTTAGCTTTTTATCTTGTACTTCAAATCCTAGTTTTGACACGTGACAGGTTAAGCTTGATGTGAGTTTTTCTGCAGGTGCATTTGAAGTGAACTGGGCACTGCAAACTATCGGTATAGCCACCTGTAACTGTGTGTGGCAGGATTCTTTTCTTTTACAGATGAATCACCCCTGTTAGTCTCGAGACAAAGCATGCTATCAAATTATCCTGTGAACACCTCTCGAACAATGTTCAGACACCTCATCATCAGACTGGGCTGTTAGGTTTTATTCTCTTTTTGTTGGTTGCTGGTTTATACAGTTGTCCCCCAGGTTGGCAAAAATTGAATTATTTGAAAATACTAAATTATGTGGACAAAGAACACAAATATTTCACATCTTTCTGAAAGTTTGTCTTTTTATACTGACTCAAAAGTAACGTCGAGGTTGTTGGTGACTGATTACTATGGAACTGAAAAAGTGGAGGAAACTCTCACACAAGCACAGATTACTGGTGCTTTATGTCACATTTCCTTCAGAAGAACATGGATCTCCTTTACATTATCCAACTTTCCCCCTACAGGAAAACATCTGTCTTCAGACAGAACTGGTAATACTCAGCCTTCTGCAGAAACTAAGGCTTTCTGTTTTGATAAGGCTTTCTGTTCCACGCGCTGCCTTTAGCGGCCACTGTAAGCACGCCCTCGCGTCGCCGCTTGCTGGAATCAAGTAACTGATGCGATACGGCAACACGCACCGGATCAGCCATGCAGAGGAGTGCGTCAGGAAACACACCCCTCCCGGCTGGCCTTAACACAGGGACACGAGCTGGCTACAGTCCTTGATTCAGAGGGAAATGAGCACACAGGCCTGAAACGGGGCGTCAGTGTGCCGAGCGCAAGAAGGTACGAACACAGACAACCCGCCGGGCAAGAAGGGGATGTGATGGGAACCGCTCAACGGCCGACAGCGTCTGAGGTCAGATGTTCCTTCCTCTTCTATTCTTTTGTGTCACCCAATTTTTTTAAAAAAAGAACATGATGTGCTCCCACCCTACTTGTGTGGTTCGTGTAAGAAATGACTTCGAAAACGAAAAATCAGTGCTGCCGAGACTACTGACAAGCCTCACAAGTGAGAGTTCTCACGCGTTCACCCTGGGTCGGCAGGCAACCGGGAGTAGCTCTACTTTAAGACACCTGCAGTGTTTTCCACGCTTGGCTCCAACTGGTTGTAAACATTTATTAATTTAATATTGTTGTGTTTGAAAATATAAAGAGCCACTCCGATTTCTGCTCAAGATGAAAAGTATTGAGAAGCAACGACGAGAAAGAAAAACCCCAAACACAACGCGCGGGCTGGGTCTGACTCTACCTTCAGCATTTGCTCATTTTCAGCTGCGAAGAGGGAGACAGAGCCGAAGACCAACTTGAACAGCTTGAGATACAGGTTGGAGAGCTCGACGTTGGAGCCCATCTCCGGCAGGCGGTCTAGGAGGTACTCCACCAGGATCGTAGCGAACAGAGCAGAGGTAGTAGGGTTTGCCAGAAAGGAATTGGCGACAATCTGTCAGAACGAGAGGACGCACGTGACAAACGTCACCCCGTCCATGAAGCGGCTCCAAGAAAAAGCAACCAACGTTTCAAAATCACAAAATCAAATCTGTATCAGTCACTCCCAGACATCAATTATCCACCAAAAGAAAAAAAAGCCATCAAAATTGATTTATTGAGTGTGCGTGGAACAAACAGTTCACTTTAAGAACTCAAACCTGTCATTTCCTCCTCACTGTCAAGTACCAAGAGCCTCTAACACATAGTTAATTTCTACTATGAAAGGAACTGGTCCAAAATACCCTGAGCTTTTGAAAACAATTTTTCTTTCTCACTATGGCCTAACAGTTCTCTTTATGGACCATAAAGATGAGTGCCGGAGAATTGATGCTTTTGAATTGCGTTGCAGAGGACCCTTGAGGGTTCCTTGGACTGCAAGGAGATCAAACCAGTCAATCCTAACAGTCCTAAATATTCACTGAAGGACTGATGCTGAAGCTCCAATACTTTGGCCCACTGAGGGAAGAACTGACTCACTGGAAAAGACCCTGATGCTGGGAAAGGCTGAAGGCAGGAGGAGAAGGGACGACAGAGGATGAGTTGGTTGGATGGCATCACTGATTCAATGGACATGTGTTTGTGCAAGCTCTGGGAGCTGGTGAGGGGCAGGGAAGCTTCATGTGCTGCAGTCCACGGAGTCTCAAAGAATCGGACACAACTGAGCAACTGAAACGAACAGTTCTCTATAAATTTTGCTCTACAAGCACTATCCTCAGGCACGTTACTTAGAAATAAAAGGAAAACCGAGTATTCGATACATGTTGAACGAACATAAGCAGTGTCATACCTGAAGAGCGTAATTTTTTGAGATTCTCTCCACCATATAAGGGACTGTAGTTTGAAAGATCTCTTTAAATGTCAGCGGGTTCATCATCGTGAAGACACCAGCAAAGTGCTCCAGCACCTCCTTCTCTTCCTTCATCCTCACGGTTTGGCAGTTTGCTACTCGGATGTATGTCTGTCCATTTCCTGCTATCTGAACCTTGCACGGGGGAAAAACCACATGGGAATCAAAACCAAGTCTCTGAACGTATTCCATTACACAACCAGATCAGCGGGGCGCACATAAGAGAATCAGAAATCAAATGTCTACTGCCTACCCCCTAAATTCTCTTTTCTCACCTAAAAATTTGCAAAAAAAAAAACAAACCCCAAAACCCAAAAACCTTTGTTAGCAGTAACAAATTCAGTAAAATTAAATCTTATTTCTACTGCGTTCCCTTTATACCATCTGCCCCTCAAAATACACTGACATGAGAATTCTCACCATCGACACAACCCTGCGCTAGAGAACAAACTCAATCCAGGACATCAATACTGCAGACCACCTGAACATCAACAGATTGCGCAGCCCCTTGTGTCACGAGCATCTTAATTCCAAGAGGAACCTGACCCGAGGGCGCTGCCTCACCTGATAAATATCTAGAGCCTGCATTGCGTACTTGACAAGCTTGATGTAAATCTGAGTCTCTTTGGGCTGTAACTGCTTGTTGGGAATGAACTGAGCTTCTGGAAGAGAGAGGGCACAGTAAGTTACTGGGAGCAACACCCACTCTGGGAAGAACACAGTCTAAGCGACTTAGGAGCGGGATTACCACCAGGAGCTTTACACGACGTTATGCCCCACGTGATGGTCTTGACGCCGCAGACCAGGGTTTTGACCAGACTCCGGCAGTCCGTGACCTGGAACGTCTGCTTGTCCTCCTTGTCCTTCTCGCCTTGCTTCTCAAAGGGTGGCACAGGGGCCGGGGTCA